>LPNX010050204.1:120002-176505 GCA_001517045.1 Pseudotsuga menziesii
TAACATAATGTCTCAAAATATAATAAAGCAAATTACATAATTTTACAAAATTGGGGTATGTGACAAAACCCTAATTAGAAAATTAGGGCAAAGAGTCAAGGTTGAAGATAAAAAGGATGTTAAACTTGAAGAGGTGACAGAACCCTCGAAGGGAGACTATGAACCTCAAAAGTTTTCAGCTAATAGTAAGGGAAAAAGTTTGATGTTTACAAAAAAGGAAGATCAGCTTGTGCAAGATAGGGCACCAGCAGAAACTTTCATAGAGGAGAAAATTGTTGTCACAGAGAAGGTTGCTGTAGAGAAAGAAAATACCAAGGTCCAGCAAAGAATCCCAATTACTATTTTATCTGAGGTAGAAGGATATCTATTAGAAGAAGATGAATTCACTGTCAAGGCTAAAACTAGAGTTGGTACATACAGGGAATTTTCCAGTCAAGAAGATAAAACAGTGAGGCCAAAGAAAAAGAAGATCAAGGTTAAATCTATGGAGTTTTCCACGATTAGACATCAAGAAAAAAGTTTGAAGATGATGGGAGATCTTGCCTCAACATGGAGACCCAAAACTAGGCCAAGAAACAAGTTGAGGCTGAGTATGAAAAAGCTGCTAAACCCTAGATTAAATACAAAAGAGGTAACTGTGCTTGAGGATGATTCTTCATATGAAAAACCAAAGATTGAGAAAGAAGCAGTTCTAAAAATTTTAGTTTCTCATCATACAAAGGGGAAAAATCCATTGAAGTCAGCAGAAGAGGCTAGTCTCACCGAGACTAAATTATCAGCTGTGTTCTTGGAATTAAGAAGTGAAATGTTGGAGGAACAACAGAAAAAGGAAACTGAAGTCTCTTATTCTGAGGACCAGCTATTGATGGGTGAGATTACACCTACTGAAACAGTTAATCAGGAAAACCCTAGTGTTCATGGTGTGTCTTCAGAGCTGCTACCAGAGGATGAAGACATCTTCAAAAAATTGAACATCCCATGGCTACCTAGTGAGCTACAAAATGAAGTAGTAGGAAAGGCCTTTGATTCAGAAAAGGAGAACCTGCAAAGAACCATCAAACAATATAAGCATCAAATGGAGTACCTACAGGAAAAAAATGATGGTCTAATCCTAGCTAACAGAAGACTTAGGGAAGATTTAACAGAGGTGAATGATCATTATCAAGAGCTTACTGCTGTCTCCAAGGAGGCCCTAAAAAGAAAGAGAAACTCAGATTTGCAGTGTGCAGAATTGAAGTTGATTATCAAAAGCCTATAGCAGCAGAATGAGGAGCTTACTAAAAGAATGAGAAAGATGGAAACTGAACAGCAAAAAGCAAAGAAAAAGGCCCAAGCCTTAGATGGAATAGCCTTATTGGCAGAAGCTGCGAAAGACCTTTAAACATTGTTAGTTAAAACAGTTTTTTGTTATGTTTTTGAGAAATACTTTATTTTGTAAATATTATTTTGATATTATCCTTTTGATGAGTAAGCTAGAAAGCAGTTAGGGTTTAGACCCTAACTGATTTTTGAAAACAGTATTTAGGACGGACAAAAATAGAAGTAAGGGTTCGATTTTTGGAGGACTTCAGGAGGTCTTTTGGACTTATTGATGAGCTAAGTACATAAACTCTCATATGTATTTTATGAAAAGAACTATGAAATATATGATCCTTTTCACCCTTCAGTCTGTGTTTTGGCTTCATTTTTAACTTGTTTAGTGACATAACTGATAAATTCATTGTTGGTTTATGGTTTGTATGCTGGTAGTGCTTGTCTTTTGTGAATGAACTTCAATATCATGTTCTGTTGGATACTGGTAATTATAATATGCATCTCTGTTTTTCTTTGCTTATGATTTAGTTCCTATTTGGCTCATGATTGTATTCCCTGTTTGTCACCAAACTTTACAACCAGAAAAACCTTTCAAAAACCCTAAAACCTAGTTTTCTTTGATTGAATATTTGAGATTGTGTTGGCTTGTTTCTTTGTAGTCTGGAAACAATTTCTGGCACAAACAACTAGTTTCTCCAATTTCTTCTTCTTCTTTGGGTCAATTGTCAGTGGGTAGCCTCTCATCTGATGCTTCAAGCGCTTTCAATAGTCTTTCTTTCTGCTGCGGCACTTTACACATTTCAAATAGTGAGATATTCACCTTTACCTTCTTTATATCCTCCACGATGTCATAATCCATTTGCGGTTCGGTGGGATGCGGCTTAACAACATTCATTTTTTCTTCATTGGGCTTGGCAAACGTATCATTCTGCCTAGGATCTTGGCTGGTAATGGTGAATTTAGGAATTTTAGCAGCTGAGGCATTATTTTGAAATTTCTTAACGTTTTTCTGAAGCCTTTTAATCTTTGGGAGCATGAGACTGTTTTCTTTAGCTGACCCTTGGCTCCTTGTTGTTACGTTTGTTTCCATGACATCCTTATATTCCTAATTCATTTCTTCCTCAGCATCGAATAATGAAATAGAATTCCACAGACACATGGTCTCTTCTTCTTGTTCATTCGTTGATGTGTTACTGTCCTTTCTTTCTTCATCTCCGTCTTCTGTTAATTTAGAATCCAACAGTTGATTCATAACCAACGTCATTGAGTTTATCCATTGAGGATAGTTCTTTTCAGAGTGGGGTTGTTGGTGGAAAGTGCAAAAATTTTCCATTCCTACCTCTATTAAATTCATAGATGCTGAATTGTGCGGAGGAGGTTGGGACTGATTGTTATCCTCCCTTTTCTTGTAATAGGGCTTGTAGAACTTTTGAGCCTCCTTTTCTTTTTCCAAGTCTATGATTTTGTTAGAAAGCTTCTGCATAATTTTTTCCATACTTTCAAAATCCGATGATTTCTATTCCTTAGGCTTAGTAAACAACAAGGCTTTCCTTCCGACACTTTTCTCCCCTGACCATTTGGGATAATCTTCGATACTTTCTCTTTTAGCCTCTACCTTTTCTGCCTCCTCATAAGTTTTTGCTAAAGTGGGCTTGGCCTTAATTTTGGTGAACATGGCCAGCTCGAGTCCTAGGGCTGTGGTATAATATTCAATTAGGACTTTATCCGAAGGCCTATCAGCTTCAAAAAAATTCTTGAGGTATGCTGCAAATCTTTGAGTGAAGCTGTGCACCTTCTCCTTTCTCTCTTTCTTTAGGGTGCATAGTCCTTTCATGAGAGATGCATGAGCTTTTGGGTTGCATACTTACTTCTAAATATCCTTTCAAAGGTATCCCAATTAGGGATAGAGTTTGAAGGCAAACCAAAATACCATGATGCTGCATCTCCTTTAAGGGTGTGCAGGAATAGTCTGCAAACCACATCCTCATACTCCCCAGCCCTTAACCCTTATATTTCCAAATAAAAACTTTGCAGGTGGTCATCTACTAGTACCTTCTCACTTGGGTCGAATTTGGGCAGCATATTTTCAAAGGATTGAGGTAAATCATGCAATGGAGGTGGTAGGTTTAAAGGTGATCGGGCTCTCCAGGAAGGTGGTGGATTCAGTGGGTTGGGTGGTTGATTGGTGTTTACGCCTGCCATGATTCTGGGTGGAGAGTGAGGAGGTGAGAAAATAGGAGTGTGAGCAGGGGAGCTATGAGGAGTATCCGAGCCTTCCTGATTCAAAGGGAGGACAACTTCCTCTAAGGCTATTTCTACAAGTTCTTCCCAATCCCCAACCAGCACTAGGTCTTCCAATATAGGATGATCTTTCCTTTTATATTCTCTTCTAGGAAATTAAGGGATGATTGGCAACCCTCCAATCTTCTTCACATATGCCCTAGTGTGTCTTCTCAGATTATTAAAAACTTCGTTGTTGATAGAATACAAGTGTTCTCTACCCCCTTCTTCTGGAATTGGATTATGAAACACACTACTTTCTGAATTGTTACCAGTGGAATAGTCTCGGGAAAATGGGTTTCCTCGGCCAGCCATGCACTGGCGGCCCTCCTTCTAGCGCCAAAAACTATTGAGGCCTAGAAATTCATAGGCAACAACAACAAGGGATTCTCCCCAGTTGATGTTCCCAACTAGCCCGTGACTATTTGGTGTAGGGAATCCATCCGTTTTGCGGTCTGGCTACTGTAGGTCAAGTAACAAAAAAAACAAAGTTTTTACCGGTTGCGGCCCGATCCACCCTGTATAATTTTGTATTTTTATTTAAAGTATGATATGTGAGTGCCTACCTACCATGCAAATTAATAAAGAGTGCAAGGAGTATTCACAACGTGATGCGCAGGTTCTTACCTCTCGTCTTAAACTCCTAAGCATCTAAATCACATATATTGCAAGAAGGTAAATCCTAACTAAACTATCTCTAGAGAGCTGGATATTAATTCATGAGTAATGCATTAGTGTCTATGTGTTATGGTAAATCACAGATAGCTGTTCTTATAACCAAACATATAAATGTGAATGAGAGTATATATGACAAGATAGCTCATCACCAGTTAGAAAATCCCATTACTCATAGTGGAAAACATCACAAAGTATACTAAAGAACATTCAGACAAGAACGTAGGTTTAGGAAGTTAGAATGCTCTCATAGTTGAAAACGAAATAGTTCCCATTCAACATGCTCATTTAATCACATTGATACATTCCACTTAGCACTTTCTCCAACATGCAAAATTTGCAATTTTTTATTGTAAAACGAAATAGTTCCTCTTACAAGCAATAGTTTCCAAGTTCTTCGAGGGGAAAAATCCCCTGTCCCTTCTAACTTTCTAATATTTAAAATAAATCAGTAGACCACTTGGGATGCCCCCCAACTTGTGGCCTTTCCAGTCCCTCCGACATTTCATATCCCTCCTTTATCTTTTCTATGTGGACTCATGATTTGTTGAGTAACTGACAGACTTTTCAGGTTTGCACTTTTGTCGCTATTGGCTTTTCCTTCTACTTTGCTTGCCCTCCTTGCGATCTTGTCTCTCATCTATACCTTCATGCCAAGGAAGTCTGAATAGTCTCTTGAACGCTCCTGCAATTAAATGACAACAATCATTCATTGGGACTGTATTCTCAAGAAAATCAACTACGTTAAATTATATCAACCACAACGGCTAAGCAGCAAGAAAGGCCATGCATTGCATTACTGTTATGAAAACTTAACAAGCACCTACACCACTATCTCATACAAACACGGGTTTGAAAACTCACCAACGGCGGAAAATGAAAAAATCATCGGTGGCTTAGGAAGCTAATATCGGCAGGGTAGACTCATTCACAACCGCATAAGCGGGCCTTAACAAGAGACGGGTACCGCGAAAACACGTGGGCCCATCGGAGTCTAAGAGTTATGACTTAAGTTGCAGGTGGGAAAGCTTCCTGTCAGAAATTGGAAAGACATCGACATCGGAAGCCAAATGCTTTACACAGCTGCAACGACGGAAGAGAACAAGGATACAGACATGAAACTAGAAATCGACACACATCGGTGGGCGGAGCGCTTACATTTTGGGTAGTTAGTCGCTTTGGGAGCTGCAACGGCAGAAGACAAACATACAACAACCTCCGATCAATAAAAAAAATGAAGTGTTCGGAACAGCTTTAAAAATTCAGCATCGGTCAAAGTTCAACTAGCAAAACCAACTCTAGAATCTGCGACCCACAACAATTTCAAACATAAGTAATTCATGCAAGCGGGATGAGAGTTAATCTTCAGAATCATCCAAAATTAAAGCATGACCCAAAATTTCACGGATCCAAACGATCCCAAGCAGTATTAAAATCATGAGGGGGGTCCAAAATTTGAAAAAAATTGGGGAAAATAGTTGCAGCTGCAACACCCTGTAATAGGTCAGTGGCGGTTAGAAGTTAGTTAATAGTGGACCCTTGATGTAAAGGCATAAGCCTATTTATAGATCCATTTTTGTGACGATAGGGGGAATGATTTTGGGGCATTGCAACATGTTTGGTGCACTCTGTTGTGTGGAGATTGTTTTTTCTTGACTGTGATTTTGTTTGGGATTCCTTCTGTTGCACTCTCCGGTTTTGGAGAAGGATTGTGTGATGTGGAATATTTGGAAAAGATTAATATAAGATGTGCTGAGTACGGGTTGATTTTTATCTGTTGTCATAGATATGTTATGATGTAGTAGCACTGCTTTTTTTACAATGATGTAATTTGATTTATATAGATCTGTTATGATGTTATGACCCTATTTCTATCACAATGATGCGATTTAGTTTCTCCTTGCTATGTTAATGTGATCTGCTAATTATAAGTTTATGTAATCTTTGTCCCTATTTGATGAGGTATGATGTTCCATGATTAATGCTGCGGTATGGTATAATGGTCGCATGAGTCATGATTCTTCCCAGTCAGATCCCCATGTCCTCCTTCCCCACTATCAAAAACTTGGTTCTGATAGCTCTCCCTTGAACGCCTCGGGTGAGACCTCGTCTGCTTCGCAAACATTACTGGGCAGGCTAAAACTTGTCTAGGCCGATGCTCAGGGAGACTGCACTACAGGACATCAATGGAGTGGGAACCCTTGTCGACAAAGCTTTGTTGGTGGGCTGCACCAACAAATGGTTCTGTTGCCGGGACTGAGTTGCAACTAGGAGGGGGATATGCTATGGAATCTGACTCAATTAGAGATCGAGGAGTGGTTTGATTAGAAGTTGTGGGAGTTTTCTGAAGCTGAAAAATAGAACTTGAAGTTGTCAACAAGCCAATGGCTGGATAGATATATCCATGATGGTCCTCATGAGTGGTACCTTGTGAATTTCCGGTACTCTTGCATGAATGGTTGACCAAGTTTTCTAAGTGGAAGACGAATTTCCAAGGAGGAGAGTCGACATATTGGACCCCATAATTGATCTAGGTGCTGCAGGAAACTAGCAACAAGGCATCGCGGGAAGTTGAGGTATGCTTGGATAGTATATTAGAGGGATACATCACTGAATTTTTTATTGATACCAATAAATATTTCAGCGAAGCAAAAGGGAATTTTTCAGTGGACCTCGTGGCCAGTTCTTATTATCACTACAACTGTCGATTAAGCAACTAGTCTGTGAAAATGGTATCCTAAAGATGGACCAAGAGTAGTGGACCTCTAGTGTGTGGGGGATGTAGGAACTACGACCAAAATGAGGGAAATGCATAAGGAAATAATGGGTAGATGGGCATGTGTTCTGGTGAGAATATAAAGGTCATTGAAGAAACAAGTGGTTGTATGAGGGAGGAGCAAGGTTTCAAGAAAAGAGGCAGAGGACAGGAGAAGCTCCTGCTAAAGTCGAAGTGTGATACTGTGAAGAAAAACCACAAAGGACGAAGCGACCTTTTTGTGATGATGAGGATATACAGGCCTAGGCTACACCCAGAAGAACAACAGGATCGAACCCCAACAGTAGCGTTCCTACTCCTCCGCTCAATACTCCACCATAAGGAAGAAACGTGCATTCTACATCGACTTGCCTGATGTGTCAACAACAGTCTAGTAATAGAGTACTAGCTGGAGGAAGAAGGCACAGGATGGCGGGAGATGAGATGAAGTTGCCAATATTCAATGGAAATGGCACTGATGATACATAGTAGTACTGGTTCTTATATGAAGCAATCTGGACTGGTCGACAAACTATCGATGATGATGTCAAGAAAAGTCAGTTAGCCACTACTCTGATGGGTCACGCATTGGAATGGTTTATGAGATTCACACGATTACCTTAGGGAGGTACTGCAAAAACATTGGATGAGAACAGGATAGGGCTATTTGAGGAATTTAAGAAACCGAAGTCCGAAGCTCAGCACATTACTGAATTGAAAGAGATCAAACAATTGCCTAATGAAATGATTTGGGATTTTGATCAGCGATTTAAAACATTGATGGCCCGGGTCATTTTTCATATGAGTGATGTCTAGCACAAAGAATGGCTCATTGCAGTGCTTGTCCTGCATATTTGAAAACCATTAATGCAGCAATATATTGCGACACAAAGTGAGGCTTTGGAGACCGCGATGAAATTGGAAGCATCACCGGTAGGATAAATTGTCGTTGGAATGAATCAGATTCAGGTGCAGCTAGCCAATCTAGCACTGTAGCTGCAAGACATCAAAAAGGCTAAGGAGGATCACGATGATCTTTTGTGTACCCATTGCCATGTAGGTAGACATACCAAAGATACTTGTTCAACATGCTAAAATTATTTACTATTGGGAGCCCCTAGCCCGTTGAGTGGTGTTGGTGCACCATGGTGTCACATCTTCCAGGTCTATGGGCATCGACATGAGAAATGTGATTGCATGCAGAAGATGGTTACCAAAGAAAAAATTTTATATTGTACATTTTGTTGGTCAGTTGGACATGACAAAACAAACTGTCGTGCTTATGATTTGCTTCAAGAAAGGACATACAATTCATACTTTGTGAAAAGGTAGGAACCCCAGATAGCACAAGCACTACTGCAAGTAGTACAACCAGTAGCACAGGTACCATATACACCACCACCTCCATTGCAGTCCGTTTCTGACAACCTCAGCCACAGTTTGTAGCACATCTGTAGTATGCACCACAATCACAAATAGTAGTACAACCGTAATATAGCCAGGTGCAACGACCACAGTATAATCAACCACAAGTTGAACATTATGTTTAGAAGCAACCAAACCTTCCACAGCAGTAGATGGCTCAACCGTAGTTTCAATAGGGAGGAACCCATGGAGGATTCCATGGAGGATTTAGGGGCCATGGCAAAGGCTTTTGTTGGGGAGGTGGCCGAGGTCAGGAATCCATTCAGTGTTATACATGTGGGGTATTTTGGAACTATCAAAGAGAATGTCCTCATGCGCAGTGTGCATATTGTGCAGCCAATGATCATAACATCGAGAATTGTCCTCAGTTGATCGCAAAATGAAAAGTTGGCCATATTCCCCAGTTGCAAAACACCCAGAATCAGAATCAGCCTTTTTTCTAGGTGCAAAATCAGCCACCCCTGCAAGGTCAAATCCAACCGTAAAATTAGATGCAGACTCTGAACCCACCCCAGGCTCAGAATATACCAATGAATCAAGCGATGAATCAAATGCTGAATCAACACCTGCCGGGAGCTCAAGCCCAGAACTTCAATCAAGGACTGACTATTGCAGCAATCCATATAGAACCAAGGATGAAGGATGTCGACATCGGGATTGTCACTCGTGCTGGCGCAACAACTGGTGATGATGGATCGCAGCAACTTGTTCGACTTGTCGACAAGAAAAAATTGCATTTGATATTGCAAAAGAAAAATACACTTTCTTTGAAGTGAAGCGAGCGATTGGGAGAAATCCAAGTAAGTTTCCAATTATTGATATGCCTTCTACTTTTGATCCATTTGTAGAAGCAGGACCATCACGGTAGCATGGCACTCTGTGCAAGTTTTTTGAGATTTGTCTATCGCTAGCAAGGGACTCAGATGCCCTTGTCGAGCTTGAGACATTGTTGCACCTCCTGAATAAGACAGTAAAGGATTCTACTATGAATTCCCTACAAAAAAGGAAGACAGGGAAGGAAATAAGGATGAATATCTAGATTGGAAATTATGAGGTTGGCTCGGTCATTTTGGACCTTGGATTTGATGTAAACATCCCGACGAAGCAAAACTGGAAATTGATAGGGAAACCCACGCTAGGATGGTCACTAGTATAGCTACGGTTAGCAAACCAGGCCAAGGTTCATGCCATTGGTCGGGTCTCAAATTTGGTTTTTGACATTGAAGGTATGAAAACACACGCTAACTTTGATGTGATAGAATTTGTAGAAGATGGTTGTTCCTATCCAATGCTACTAGGAATTGGGTGGGCTAATGATAGCATGGTAGTTATCAACTTCAAAAACCGAGTTATGACATTTGAAAACCAGGATGTTAGGGTCATTGCTCCTATGGACCCTAAGGAAGGACAACGCTATATTGAACTAGTAAAGGACGAAGTCGACAGAAGTTGGGATCATGCGTATAACATCTCTGAGGACTATATCCATCCCACTCTCAATGGCGAACTTGGATGGTGCAACGCAAGTTCTGCATCCTCAAACTCTGATGATGCTCTAGAAAATTGGCAGAATCAGTTGCATGAGGTATCATTCAGAAAGTGTGGGTTGGTTACACAGTCTCTCCAACATGTTGCAACTGATACTATCGAGTTTCCCATTTATGAAGGATTTCCTAGACTCTGTAAGTTCTTCCAAGAATTTGAAGAAAAGGTGTTTGAACCACAAAGAATATTGGCTCTTAACGTAGCACATAAGGCTACTCCGGCCTGCTGGTGGGAGAAACACAAACAAACGATCCATGACTGGGAGCAGTGCCGCAGATTGATGATGGTCCATTTCGGCGATATAGAGGTCTACCATACTGGGAGATATGATGGACAAAATGACCCTACCAGTCATTTGATTGAATGTCAGACATTATGGACATCGTGACCCAGAGATCAGTGGGTTCATGCTTTTGTCCACACTCTAGAAGAAATGCCAAGATCCTAGTATGTAGCAGCAGAGTTGCGTAGAACCATCACCATTAAGGAAGAGTTTTCAGTTTGCTTTGAGTAGAAGTTTACCTTCCAAGATATTGATGCTGAGGTATGTAATGATTTACACACTATCCGTGACATAGTACTAAAAGTCACCCCTGTCGCATACACGGTTGATCCCCATGCACATTTCTCCATCTAATCCATGATGATGTGCTACAACTTGTTGGGAAAACATGAAGGCGACAACAAGCTGCGGAATGTTAATATCCCAGAGTCTAAGGGAAGTCGCGATGTCGCAACTCCTAACATACAGACGGACTCAATGAACCAGCCGCTGTGCATTCAGAAAGTTGACATTGGGACGACAGAAAATCCAAAATTTGCCAATGTGGGGGACTATTGGGGCGAAGAGACGATAGCCAAAATCACATATCTACTGCAAGAATTCCAGGATCTGTTCCCCACACGGTTTTCCAAGATGAAGGGGATACTTGGTGACTTGGGCAAAATGAATATTCTGCTCAAGCTGGATGCAAAACCCATCCACTAGAGGCCATATAGATTGAACAGGTGATATAAGGATCACATGAAAGCTGAGATTGATAGGATGCTCAATGCTAAGATCATCAAAATAGTAGAAGAATCAGAATGGATAAGTCCAATGGTATTCCAAGACAAGAAAACAGGAGAAATCTGCATCTATGTTGATATGAGAAAATTGAATGATGCATGTGCACATGATCCGTTCCTGACCCCTTTCATAGACGAAGTCCTAGAAGGTGTAGGCGGCCATGAGGTATATTCCTTCACAGATGGCTTTTCGGGCTACCACCAGATCCGGATCACGAAAGAGCATCGCCACAAGACTACATTCATCATCGAGTGGGGTTGTTTCCTGTATACCATTGTAATGTCCCCGATCCTATGACCGATGAAGAGGACGCTGCCAAACCATCAAACATCCGGGCAACTAGCCCCATGAATTTGAACATGCATATAGTGCTGAAAAAAATGCTTAAAATGGAAAACATGCTAGGATGCATAATTATTCAACATACAGCGGGAACAAACATATACATTCAGGAATCAAAATTTTCATCATGATTCATTAAACAGTAAATGTAATTGCAGAGATGAATTAGTCAAGAATGCTTATCTTGGGTATAATTCATCCTGCAACTAGCTACGTCGCTGCAACATTCCACCCAACCAATAGGCCAGTGTGCTCATCAATCTCTCAGCAACACTGCCACCCCCAAGATGGGCATGATTCCCCAAGGAATAAGGGACTAAGAATGCTTACACATAGCCAAGGATACACAAAACAACCAATTCAACACAGTTGGGTTTGTCAAGCCGTCAAGGAGCTAGGAAAAGCTAAATGCTAAGCTGGTGAGATCATTGAAGAGATAAGGACGCCTACACCAGAGCTAGCCTGAATTCTAAGACACCCACACACACCCAACACCAGGAATCAGTCCCTCAGACCCTGAATTCCCTTTCCAATGCCTATTTTGGGGTTGTGGAGAACAAATCCAACCACCTAACTATGTCTGTGTATCTCCCAAACACCAAGTTTCTCAAGCATACCCAGCTTTCAATCCCACTCCACATAGCCTGAAGACCAACCACTGCATACTCACTGTAAAACAACCCATTCACAGCTCTGTGAAGAAAACCGAAGGAAACAGGGTGACAACCCAAAGATGGTGAACGCATCTCAAGCCAAATAAGGTGATTCAGAGTTGTTCTTGGCCCTAGCATGGCCAAAACAAGTCAGTAGTAACCCAAAAGATGATTGCATCCACAGCAAATGAACAACATGGGGGAAAACCATAGCAAACCACAGTTTCAAGGGAAGAACAACAACTCGATCTCACAATGAAGCCACGGGAACATTACACAATATGAAAAATGGGAAGGTAAACAAATCCTCAGCCCATGCCTGAGAAAGAACATACACACAGACCACAATCTGTAATATACACGACCACAAATCGGCAAGGAAACATACACCCACCACCGAAACTGGTATGGAACACATAGACACACAGCCCCAGCGTGAATGGCTCCTACACAAGGAAAATCGTGGGTGACAGTAACCCTTTTTCCAGCTCCCTGTGTGAGATGAAAAAAAGATGGAGAATTCCCCAAACGATGCACATGAGGAAGCAGAATGTCTCTGCGTGACAATGAGCAAGACCAAAACCTCCGGAGTGTGGAATCGTGGGAGAGTGGAGTGAATGTTTCTTATTCCCATGCAACATGAAGAGGAAGAGACTGCTGGTGGAGTGGGCATGTGTGCAAGGACTGACAGTCCTACTACACCCACCACTACTCAGCAATAACTGATCCCAACTAACAGACAACAGAAGTTTAAAGGGGTGGTTGACAGATGGCTTTTCCCCATAGGTTCTAGGTTTAACAATCCCCCTCCTTATCCTTGGGAAAATCATGCCCTTTTCATTAACATTGCACCGTCGTAGCTGGTTGTAGGTTCATTTTAATTAATGTGCATATTTACATGATACCAAACTATAATGTGTTGGATAGCACAATATACCATCGGTGACGATCCCAATCGCCGAAACATAACACAACCAAATTGATGGTGAGGATTTTTCCTTTAGCTCCACACCATGATTAATTACAATATATACATCATGTATCTTTTAATGAAAATGGGGTAAAAACCGGGACACTACAATCCCCTCCCCCTGGAATAACACTGTCCTCGGTGTTCCAATACATAGGAATACATATACAATTTGCACATCCAAAATTTTGAAATTTTGCAGATCTGTCCCACGTTCAATTATTTACTCTAACTTTCAGGACCAAGGCCCTCAGCATCCACGAGCTTCTCTTGTTGGTTCTCATCTTTCGGCTCATCCCCAAGTCTAGGAACTTTGTGGCTGCTACCCCCTTGATGTTCCCTCGTTGGGCAGTTCCGGCGGTAATGATGTCCTCCGCATTTCCAACATTTCGCTGGCCGCTTCATCTTTACCTGCTCAATTTCCTTTGAGTCTTCATGCCTAGAATGCTTCTTAGTGGACCACTTGGACGAATGCCCCATCATTGATCCACTTCTCTTTCCTTTACGGATTGCTCCCAGAAGGATTTTCACCTCCTTTCGCAAACAAATAGAATTTTGCAAAATATGGTGGTTCATCTCATTCTACCTGTTCTGTATCTTGAGCATCTCTCCAAGATTTTCTTGGGTCTTGGAAATTGTTTGAAGGATACTTCTAGCCAAGTCCAATAGATTTTGGTCTGCTACCATGATCAATGTGCACGACTGGATTTCACTTTCTCACCTCTGTAATGCACCATTGAAATTTTGTTAGACCAAGCATAATATAGGCATTAAAATCAGTCAATTAATTGCCCAATTGGCATGACAGTCCAAGTCTTATCAAGGAGACTTTCATATTTTTCATGCCTTCCCAATAGGCACATGAGCTCATTCATGTCCATTCTTGGGTAGGGAATTAACTATTCCAGCATTCATAATTTATTTTAAGCAAATAAACACATTCTATTTTCAGTCATACATGCATCCAACAATCTTCTGTTTTTACAATGCATAAGCATATATATATATATATCAAAAGGAAAGAGAGAGCAGCAAGATTTTTTCCCCTCTTTGTCTTGTTCCATCCTGGAACCCACACCACCACTATGGTTTTCATTCTCTTAGCCTCTTTCACTTCACCATGAATGCTGGACCAACCCTTCTTGGTCATGACACTTAGTGTCTCTGGTGTATTCCAGACCTCTCAACCATGGAGCCTCCCCACATGGTTTGTCTACAACTCTTGGTTGTTAGGACCTTCACGGTCTCGCTAGCACCTTTTTCATTATTGCTCATTTTGATCTCTTCAGGACAGTCACATGTCCACATGCACCCCTAGGATGCCCTCATAGTCCTCGCTCCCAACGACACCTATATTCAAACATTGAATAGATTCACATGTTTAGTTTATTCTCATCGGTTTTTATCTCTTAAACAAGAGCTTAGAATATCATAACCAAATCCTATACACATGTATATTCATAATCAAGAAGTTGCAAAATAATCCAATACTTATCTGTATTGTGCATTTTCTCTCTGGTCCACAGGGTCCTGCTTTGCTTTGCAAGCCTTGGGATTGCCTATGGACTTGGATGTTAGGTTAGCACGTAGGTTCCTCCACAACATCCTTTTATACATATCAAGCACAGTCAAGCCAACCTACAGTTGGGTTTATCAGACCGTCCAGCCAAGCCAATACACAATTGGGTTTCTTAGGCTGCAGGCAATCAAGCCAATGCACTACTGGGTTTATCAGGCTACTCAGCCAAGCCAACGAACAGTTGGGTTTATCAGACTGCAGGTAGTTAAGAAAACACTGTAACATCCCCACAATCTCCACAACATCAAATACTTAATGTCCAACCAGTACACCTTAACGTCGACTGGGCTTGGAACCTTATCATGACCATTCCCAGGTCCCATCTCCAGCAGTGAGCTCTAATTCCACTACCCCATACAACAAAATAAATCACTCCCTTCTATGTTCTTCAGTCCCTCAGTAATGTCTCCTTCTCTGTGCTCTTCAGTAGTAGGTAGGATGAGCCCAAGCCATTGTCCATTTAGTGTGCAACACCTGACTGCATTTGTTTAGCCTGGAAACACAAGTAATATAAGCAAACTCATCAGTGTTATTTCTCTAATACTATAATCATGTTTCATGTCATTCATTATCAAGTATTGAGACACCAGGAGTGCGTCCACTCCCTAGGGTGTAGTCAATATTGAAAACCCTTTCATGACTCGACATCGGGAAAGTGTGCACCCTTTTCCGGTGTGTGCCATGTAGGCCCTATTCATACTCAAGCAATCGGTCATAATGGAAATAAAATCAAAACATGCTCCGCATATGGAATTTTAACTATTTGACATACATATTCTTAGCTAGGGTCACAGAACACTTATCCATTTGTCGATGCAGTATTCCTTCGTTAAGGAGGAATGGGGGCTCCCTTCTCTGAGTCGACAGTCCCTCGGTTTTCCACCCCAATTCCTTTTTACATTTCATATCCACACATGTCTTACTGACATAATCTACACCATCTCACTCATGTTGCTTACCAAACATGTAGTGCAGATGAGACATTTCCAAAATGTCCAATGGAGTTTCACCCGAAACCCATTTCCAAGATAGGGGAAAACCTCCCCATGAATTTTGGCTCCTTCAGGTCATCACACATGGTCTTCTTGCAATGTGTACCACTGGAACATTCATCAAGTATCCAAACAGTCAATCATTATCTGATAATACAATCCAAATTTGATTGTTCCATAACCAAGCAATGACATTAGTAATTAAATTCAATAGGAATTTGCAACTCTGTCTACTACAAAAATTGTTTTTCTTGGTAATGAGGTGATCCTCATGTGTTAGTCTCTTGTAAGCAGCACCACTATGGCCATTATACTTTTATGCTTATTGGCATAACATGAACATCCACTTACAACATGTCCTCCTGACACAATTCTATGCAAGCCAATAGTGATTAGTAGTTGTCAACAATTTCTCAAATCTGAAATTTACAAGTCCAAATTGACAACTCATTCTGCATACAGACTATTTTCATAGCCATGAGACTCTCCTCATTAGGTTTGGCTCTTTCACATGGTATATTTCAGCCTTTGTCATGGTATTACCCACATTGCCATGCCCTAACAATCTACCTGAAATCTGAACTTCAATCAGCCAAACACTTGGTAAGTCTTGATGCATATAACTTTTTCATTGCTGCAACAATCACTGAAGCATTTTCAGAATTATAGAATTCAAATACTTGCAGATGTTAGCATATCAATATTACCCAAAACTCATTTACTTCATGCAGATCATTTTCATACTAAAACTACAAGGTATAGTCACATCATTTATGCAAATTAAATGAAATGTTTAGATATTCCTTACTTCACAAGTGTATCATTTGTACCACCTTGCCCTTCCATAGAGCACTTCTGGTAGTTAATCGATCATGACTACCCTCTTCATGCACTTACTATCCTGCATTCATAACAGCTCTTGAAAGGATTCTAGAATTATCATCAATTCATCATTTCAGCCATTGGTTAGTCATAATAACACATGCACTATATTGATGCATTCATGCGATGCATCACAACATTTGCACCCATACTTATGTATGCATATCTACAACATTTACTCAGGCTTTTCATATGCATCGATTCAATGCATAACTACAAGATTTATAAAATCTCTTAATGCATACCCACTCAATGCTACCTTGCATTGATTCAGGAATACGATTCATTCCAATGTACTGTGGCCTAACCATGATTACCTCATATAGGATGTCCTACCATGACCAAAACCATCAGTACTTACATTCTTTGGGTTACTAAGCTCATACAACATATGCAGGCATGATACATTTCTATATGAATGTAGTATAAATTTTAAATAACCACATGGTATGAGACCTCTTGCTTTTACCACTCCATGCAATTGTCATAATTAAACCATTACCTGCATGGATCCTACTTACACCCTTGACATTACCCGTTTGGTTGGTCTCTTGCAGGAGATTGAAGAATTCGCTCACCAACTTTTGGTCCTGGCTTTGTTGCCTTATCCCTTTCTCCATAGGGTTGCTGGTCACATTCATTAGCATCAGCAACATATTCAGCCATGCTCATGTTGTCGTTGGTTTTTCCACTAATGCCAACACCAATGCAATATTTACCATTAGTGGTTCATTATAAATGTATAATTCTCACTATTTTTACCAATATGTAATATCCTATGCATGCAAGGCATATCCTCATACATTTTATGTATAAAACTTATAAAATATAGTATAGTTAGCAAGAGAGGGGTTAAGTAAATTTCCCTTTTTGAGTCCCTCATCTTTGCATGGAACTACTCTTCCACACAACAGCTCGTGTGAATTCATAGTCCTTGCTACCTACAATTCTTGTGTTTGTCCATATTGACAACAACACATTTATTTTTCAAACAACCACTAGTACTTTTCTTCTCCACATTCAAATTTTGGTGATTCTCCTTTGTTCCCTGCTGGATAAGCTTTCCAACGCCTATTCACATGTTTCATTCTAACCTCGGGTGTGAAAACCACACCACTTCTAAAATGATGATTTTCACCAAATTTAGCCAAAGCACACAACTGTATTTTGGTATGAAATGCTAACTTTAGCCACCTAGAATTTTTCCTTTTTAGCCCTGAAATTCCGCTGAAGAATTGCTGAAAAAAAAACTGAAAAATTGTTGACAAATCCCTTTGGAAAAACCCAAAATTTCTTTTCCCATTCGGATCTCTTCCCCACTAATTTTTCGACACTTCGACGATCTAATTAACAAATTTCTTCCTGCGCTCATCGACGGCCCTATCATCTAGAAATTTCTGATGCATCGGATCCTTAGTCGTCTAGGATTCCGGACAATATCAACGATGACAATATATCGGCGATCGGAATTGCTACCCACTATGGCATCGGCGATGAAACTAACTCCATAATGCTGTATCAGCGATCAGGAGCACTATCCATCGGGTGGATAGTTCCTTAGGCATCTGCAACTATAGTCAACAAACTCCCTATGGTTTCCGCGGGCCATAACCTTGTTGACGGTCGAAACAATTAACCACTGCGGCATCGAAGATTGAAACAGACTCCCAACACATGGCATCAGTGATAGGAAACACTATCCCTCAGGTGGATAGTTCCATTGGCATCCACAATAATGGGAAACCATCCAAATTTTCGTGGACCGTAACACCTGTCGGTGGGTGGAACCACTAAGCACTATGTGTCAGTGATCCCATCTTTTATTTTCCGCCGACGTATCATCGGCAGCTCAAACAACTAATTTCCTCCGATGGTGGTGATGTTTCGACGAATCCATCGTCTAATCATCGGCGATCCAATCAGCTAAACTTTTATGATCACCGATGGTCTCATGACTTAGAAAATATTTCTAAAATTTTCTCTTTATCTTCTTTTCGTTGTCGCTGTCGGCGGCTCCACCAACTAACTTTCTCTCTTCCCTGCCAACGGAAAAATTCCCTTTTCTTTCCTTTCACACTGACGTTTCAATGATCTCGTCAACTATTCTTCGCCAATCCAAACAACTGACTGTCACCGTTCCAAACAACTAATTATCACCGCCGTTATGTCGGCTAGCCCATCAGCTAATTTTTGCCGATGTATCGGCTCAGACTTCTTCTAAATTTCGCTGATCAAATCGAGTAATCTTCACCGCCTACGGGGTTTGCATCGAAAGTCTATCCATCTAAGTTTTCTGATGACCTGACAGCCAAACACTAAGAAATAATTTCATGAATTCATTTGTAACATCCCCAACCCTCCGACCAGTGAAGAGGATGCTACCACACTATGATATAACCCGGGCAACTAGCCCCATGTTGTTTTACATAACTAAAAACTGACAAACTAAAATGCTTTGATGCAAAACATGCAGAGATGCATAATTATTAAGCATACAGCGGAATTCAACAATTTCATCATAATTCATTAGACATCAATATAATTGCAGAGATGGAATAGTCAAGATTACTTATCTTATGCAGTATTCATCCCACAACCAGCTACGTCACTGCAACGTTCCACCAAACCATAAGCCAGTGTGCTCCTTAATCTCTCAGCAACACTGCCACCCTCGAGCTGTGCATGGTTTCCTAAGGAATAAGGAACAAGTAGGATTACACACAGCCAACAATACACAAATCAGCAAGCCAACACAGTTGGGACTATCAGGCCATCAACAAATCAGCCAAGCCAACACAGTCCAAAGACCAACCACTGCATACACGTAGCAAAACAAGCGGTTCACAGCTCAGGCAGGGAAATCCAATTCTTGAGTCATTCTTGGCCCTATTGTGGCCAAAACATCTCAATAATAGCCACAGCAAACCCAAAACGAAAAAGAACCCACATCAAACCACAGGTTGTGGGGAAAACAGTAGCCCCAATCTCAACATCGAAAAGAACAGGAAATACACAGCCCGACATAGAAGAGGTGATCAGACTCTCAGCCTGGGTAGGGAAAACATATACTCAGACCACAAAATCGGTATGGAAACACACCCCCACAGCAGAAATCGTGAATGGCCCCTTCACAGGGAAATCGTGGATGGCAGAAAAAGGCTCCCCAGCTTGCTGCGTGAGGAAATAATGAAGAATCCCAGCCTATGCATGAGGAGAATAATGCAGAATCCCAGCCTGTGCGTGAGAAGAAGGGAGCGACCATCTTTGCGTGTGGATAGAAAGAAAAAAAAATTGAGGAATGGGGGAATGGAGTTGCTTGTCTCCCTGCCCACGTGAAGTGAGAGTCCGTTGGTGGAGTGTGTGTGTGGGCAAGGGTTGACAGTCTTGCCACACACCACTGCCCAGCAATAACTACTCCCAACTAATCAACAAAAGTTTTAATGTGGTAGTTAATTGATGAGACAAGGAAAGGTGAATGAGTAAAAAGGGTGGGTGACAACTAAATGGGTTTAACAGCTAACACATGGCTTTTCCCCATTCGCCCAAGGTTTAATAATTTCCCCTCCTTATCCTTAGGAAACTCATGCCCTTTTCATCATGGTTGCATTGACGTAGTTGGTTGGGGTTCATTTTCATTAAAAATGCATATTTACATGATGTCAAAACTATAAGGTGTTGGATAGCATGATATACCATTGGAAACACTTCCAATCGTCGAAACATAGCACAACCAAATCAATGGTGGGGCTTTTTCCTTAAGCTCCACACCACAATTAATTACAATATATACATCATGTACCTTTTTAATGCAAATGGGGTCAAAACTGGGGTGTTACATCATTCCGCCTGTTCCTCGTCGGGTGGCCTTCCCACTAAATTGTCGGCTGTATTGAAGGAGCTTCCCTCTTAGTCCTCCTATGGCCCAACGAGCCCGGCACTTAGAAACATTTTCTGAGAATCAGAAAATTTTTCTATCATAATTTCTGATCTCTGCCGAGAAGAAGGAAACCTTCCTCTGCTAGATGATCCTTCATGGCCCTCTAAAGCCCAATGCTGCAATGATGGCCCTGTCACTGCATCTTCACGACCCATTCAGGCCCATGCTGCAACATGCGCTCTGATACCATACTGTAGCGTCCCTGACCCTTTGGCCGACGAAGAGGACGCTACTAAACCATCAAACATCTGCGCAACTAGCCCCATGAACTTGAACATGCATATAGTGCTGAAATTAAATGCTTAAAATAGAAAACATGCTAGGATGAATAATTATTCAACATACAGCGGAAGCAAACATATACATTTAGGCATCAACATGTTCATCATTATTCATTAAACACTAAATGTAATTGCAGAGATGAATTAGTCAAGAATGCTTATCTTGGGTAGAATTCGTCCCGCAACCAGATACGTCGCTGCAACGTTCCACCCAACCATAGGCCAGTGTGCTCATCAATCTCTCAGCAACACTGCCACCCTCAAGCTAGGCATGATTCCCCAAGGAATAAGGGACTAAGCAGGCTTACACATAGCCAAGGATACACAAAACAACCAAGTCAACATAGTTGGGTTTATCAGGCTGTCAAGGAGCTGGGAAAATCTGAATGCTAAGCTGGTGAGCTCATTGAAGAGCTATGGATGCCTACACCAGATCTAGCTTGAATTCTAAGACACCCACACACACCCAACACCAGGAATCAGTCCCTTTTCTACTTCACAATCCCTTATGCCCTGACTTCCCTTTCCAATACTTATTCCGGGGTTGTGGAGAAGAAAGCTAGCCACCCAACTCTATCTGTGTATCTCCCAAATACTAGGTTTCTCAAGCATACCCAGCTTTCAATCCCACTCCACATAGTCCAAAGACCAACCACTGCGTACCCACAGTAAAACAACCCGTTCACGGCTCTGTGAAGAAAACCAAAGGAAACATGGTGACAACCCAAAGATGGTGAACGCAGCTCAAGCCAAATAAGGCGATTTAGAGTTGTTCTTGGCCCTAGCATGGCCAAAACAAGTCAGCAACAACCCAAAAGATGATTGCATCCACAACAAATGAACAACATGGGGGAAAACCAAAGCAAACCATAGTTTTAGGGGAAGAACAACAACCCAATCTCGTAATGAATCCATGGGAACATTACACAGTCTAAAAAATGGGAAGGTAAACAGA
Source organism: Pseudotsuga menziesii (assembly GCA_001517045.1). Classification (NCBI taxonomy): domain Eukaryota; kingdom Viridiplantae; phylum Streptophyta; class Pinopsida; order Pinales; family Pinaceae; genus Pseudotsuga; species Pseudotsuga menziesii. Next base: position 141,657 of record LPNX010050204.1, read on the forward strand.
TCCTCAGCCTGTGCCTGAGAAAGAACATACACACAGACCACAAGTGGTAACATACACGGCCACAAATTGGCAAGGAAACATACATCTACCACTGAAACCGGTATGGAACACACAGACACACAGCCCCAACGTGAATGGCTCCTACATAGGGAAAATCGTGGGTGACAGTAACCCTTTTTCCAGCTCCCTACGTGAGATGAACAAACGATGGAGAATTCCCCAAATGGTGCACATGAGGATGTAGAACGTATCTGCATGAGAATGAGCAAGACCAAAACCTATGGAGAGTGGAATCGTGGGAGAGTGGAGTGAATGTTTCTTCTTCCCCTCGCGACGTGAAGAGGAAGAGTCTACTGGTGGAGTGGGCACATGGGCAAGGACAGACAGTCCTGCCACAACCACCACTACTCAACAATAACTGCTCTTAACTAACAGACATCAGAATTTTAAAGGGGTGGTTGACAGATGGATTTTCCCCATAGGTTCAAGGTTTAACAATCCCCCTCCTTATCCTTAGGAAAGTCATGCCGTTTTCATTAACGTTGCACTGTCACAGCTGGTTGTAGGTTCATTTTAATTAATGTGCATATTTACATGATGCCAAACTATAATGTGCTGGATAGCACGATATACCATCAGCAATGATCCCAATTACCAAAACATAACACAACCAAATTGATGGTGGATATTTTTCCTTTAGCTCCACACCACGATTAATTACAATATATACATCATGTATCTTTTAATGCAAATGGGTTCAAAACTGGGACATTACAACCGTCATGCCACTTGGGCTGAAAAATGCACCCATCGTATTCTCCCACATAGTCGTTACAGTTTTTAAAGATTTTATTCAGAAATTCCTGCAGGTCTATATGGACGACTGGGCCGTCTACGACTTGGATAAAGACCATCTGGACAATCTGCGATTAATGCTGGAACGGTGTCGACATCATCATATTGCATTGAATTCCAAGAAATGTATTTTTTGTGCACCCTTTGGCATACTACTTGGGAACATCGTTTGCAAAGAAGGTATGTTGGTAGATCCGGCAAAGATTGTGTTGATCCTCAGTCTACCACCACCAATGAATGTAAAGATGCTCCAAGCAACACTGGGACATACAAGATACTATCGCAAGTTTATCAGGGGATACGATACGATTACCACTCCTATGGAGAAGCTACTAAAGAAAGATGTTGCATTTGAATGGACTCAGGAATGTCAAGGAAACCTCGACACCCTGAAGGGCAAGATGGCCTCTGCACCAATACTGGTTTTTCCTTATTGGAATAAGGAATTCCATGTACACGTTGATGCCTCTTCTACTATGCTGGGAGTTGTTCTTGCGCAGCTAGGCGAAGGTGACCTAGATCACCCAATAGCGTATTCCAGTAGAAAGTTATCATTTGATGAACGGAATTATACCACCACTGAAAGGGAAGGCTTGGCGATGGTTTATGCTCTGCAAAATTTTAGGCACTATTTATTAGCTGGACACTTTAAGGTGTTCATTGATCATTCTGCTTTGCAATACCTAGTAAATAAGCTTGTGTTGGGGGGCAGAATTTGTCGGTGGTTGCTTTTTTTCCAAGAATTTGATTTTGAAATAGTGGTAAAGCCAGGACGGTTGAATGCTGGCCCAGATCATTTGTCACGTATTGAGAATGGTGAAGAACCAACCAATATTGAAGATGGATTGCTAGATGCGTAGTTGTTCTGAGTTGAAGTCGCAGATGATTACTATGCACCGATTGTTTAGTTTTTATCTACTAGCATCGCCCCCGCAGATATGTCGATTATCCAAAAGAAACAGCTAGTCGTAAAAGCTTCTTATTTTTTACTCATTGCAGGACAACTCTATAAACTTGGACCGGACGAGATATTGCGATGGTGCATCTTACTGCATGATCAAGGTCCCATTATAGAGGAAGCACATGTAGGTGTTGTGGGAGGTCACTACGAAGGCCATGCCACTACTTGGAAGGTGCTACGTGCTGGGTTTTGGTGGCCCACATTGCATAATGATGCCACAGACTATGCCCGAAGCTATGATGTCTGCCAACGGGTTGGTAAACCATCGCGGAGAGACAAGATGCTGCTGGTGCCGTAGGTGACTTTGCAACCATTTGATAAATGGGCTATCGACTTTGTGGGTCCTATCAATCTGCCAGGTAAGCGCACTAGTGCCCGCTATATTATTACTGCAGCTGACTACTTGACTCGGTGGGCAGAGGCTGCACCAGTCGCTAATTGTACTGTTGCCACAGCAGCATGGTTTATTTTTGAGAACATTGTGATTCACTTTGGATGTCCTTGGATTGTAATGAGTGATCAAGGCAGTCAATTTGTCAATCAAACGATAAAAGTGCTAACTGAGGAGCTTCAGGTACAACAACGGCGAAGTACTCCATACTACCCATAGGAAAACGACACTGTTGAGGCCTTCAACAAAATTTTGGAGACAACACTAACCAAGGTATGTAACACTAACCGCGATGACTGGGATTTGAAAATTCCTACCGTTTTATGGGAATATTGCACTAGGTGCAAATGAATCACAGGTTAGACATCGTTTAAGTTGGTTTATGGGCAAGAGGAAGTCATGCTGATGGAGTATATCGTTCCCAACTTGTGCATTGCCGCAACAATGGGCATGGCTGATGTGGAGGCATTAGAAGAACAGGTTGTGCAATTGATTCAGCTCGATAAGGATCACTTCATTGTAGGCTTCCAGCAACAGGTTGTGAAAGATCGACAGAAGGCATGGCATGATAGCCATATTAAGAACAAACAGTTTGTGGTAGGAGATTTGGTGCTGTTATATGACAATACGTTTATCAAGCATCCAGGTAAGTTACAAATGCAGTAGTTAGGTCCCTATCTTGTTCATTCTATTACATCTAGTGGCGTTGTGCAGTTGCAACAATTGGGTGGTGTCATGTTAATGGGAGTTGCTTGAAGCCCTATAGAACAAGGTCGACGATGCACACCACCTGAAGTACTGAGGAATTCAAAAAAAAAAAAACATTTCTGAGTTCAGCACAGAGAGGTGAGCCTTGGGAGCGAGGCTACGCAAGGATGAAGTTGGTGGCAGTAGTTGGTCAACCATTCACGATAGTTACAGAGCTGTGGGATGGCCAAATCAGGTAATAAATGCAAGTAGTTAAACCAGTTGGCTGGTGACACTTGTTGAAGCAACCTGCATTAATGAGTGATCCGACCATCAGCCGCATAAGATCACCAACTGATTTGTCATCATTAATACCCGATTTGGCAATAATGGTGCAGTTAGATTTTGTAATGATGGATTTTGAATTGAAGGAGCTATAAAACACCGCGCGAGATGCATCGGATGGCATTATTCAGTTGCGAGACCAAAATTAGAAGGTGAATTTGGTGCAGAGTATTGTGCAGAGTGTTGAGAGTAGTATAGTCCGAGCTGTTGAGTGTATCTTCTGGTTTTGGGAGGTAAAGGATGCTGAGTGACCTTGACGCTATTAATATTTCAAGTGAGTATGAGTCCCTCGTTCGGCCCACGGCTGTAGAAGAGGAAATTATGAGTATGCTAGTGGGTTCATCATCCATTCTGAAGCAAAAACAACAGGCTTAGCGACCCAGTCTGACACCCCCAGAGAAACGACAAACTTACACATCTGTGCGGATGCGGGGAGAAGGCACTGCCCAGACAAGGCTGTCAAGATTAGGAGTTGTTGATTCCATAGCACCCTGAGGTGTCTCGATGCATGATATTTTGGGATACATTGCTCCCACGCGACCAGGTGCCAAGCCATGACAACTGTCGAAGAATTAGAAGTATCCACCCAATTTTCCACCACTGCTAGAAGGGATGACATGCTCAGTCGATATCATCCCTGCGTTGAGCAGACTCAAGTTCGACAATCATGACGTGCTTTTGCTTAAAGATGTCTGGGACGAGCCCTACGAATCTGTCATGACAATGCCTGATGGCCCCCTTCAGCGAGTTCCGAAGCCATGGGCCAGTGGCTTAGAGAAGTCTGGGTTGTTGGGGTTCATCAATATGCCCCACTTTAGCCTTTTAAATGAAGCTCATACATGTGTAAAGCAACTGTTGGTGTGTTTCCATGGAGGGACGCTTTGGTTGACTACGCCGATCCTGGTCACGGTCGACTTGATTTCCAGCATTACTAGGTTGCCTAAGGCTGGGGAGGACCCAACGCAATATATTCTTGGAGGAGATATAGACAAAAGACTGGTGAAGCAGCTGAAGGAGCGCTTTGGTTTACAATGGGATGGTCATGCCTATCGCATTCATAGTATCAACTCGCAGACGGTGCGCATTGGCGCCAGAATTCTGGCTAGCAAAGTTGTTTGCTACAATCGACCCTTCCAATGCAATTTAGAAGTTGTTGCCTATGCTCAGAAATGTGCTGAGGGGGTTCAGAGGAATTGGTCATTGTTTTTGTTGAATCAGTTTCTCGAAGATGCACTCGCTTCTTAGAGCAGGTGCCCCTTATCTTATAGTTGGATTTTGATTCTCATCGCCTTGGTTGCTTGGATGGAGCCAGAGGACTACCAGCCAATGATGGTTGAGGCAGCCAAGGTTTGCTGAGGTGCCCACTATCAAAACTTGCAGTGGGTTGAAGAACCCAGTTGCCAAGCAAATTTTTCTATTCATTTCTAGATCTATTGGGAGGCACTGCAGGAGGCCGCTGTGGCTGTTCCTAGAATTCCTCCCTACACCGTGTCCAAGTATCATAGGATCATTTAGTTTGTTATCGGACCCCACTCCATTCACATTAATGCCAAGAGGGATCCTGATAAGCAGTGGCTACCATTGCCTTACAAGATTACCATGGAATATTTGGGCACGATTATGCAAGAATAGCTAGGTGACTAGCGCATCCTAGTGAGTCAAGAGGAGTTAGATAAGGAGATACCCCCGGAAGTCCCTAAAGACCCCGCCCCACTAGAATTAAGCGCCCATGACTCTGACAATGAGTCATTTACCCAATCTGAAGATGCAGCACAGAGGATGCAGGAGGAGACTCACACCAAATGGAGACAGGAGTATGAGGTTGGCAGCGGTACTAAATCCAGATTAGAAGATCAATTGCAATGGCTTATCAAGGCTTTCACGGATTCTTCTACAGTTGTGACTACGACAATCTATGAATCAAACCATGCAGAATTTGGTATGGTAAGAACTAATCTAGAATCCATTTTTTATATTGTTTCCAAGCAATCATCGGCACAACCTCTATTGCAGGATATCCCATCGATCAACACTGAGCCCCGGGTTCAGAACGTGCAAGTTCCCCTGACTGCAATTGATGCGGGCAATGAAGAAGTTCATCATGAGTTGCACCCAATACAAAGAGTGACTCTGGACCTGAACAAGTTGTCCTCTACAGAATTGGTTGAGTTACAGCATGGCACCGCACTAGAGTTGGCTGCATGACAACAAGCATTGACTGCGCATTATGTTGAAGCCTGGAATACTGCTAAGCAGCTGAAGAAGGATGCCGTGGAGATGCACTAGGTCTGTGTGTAGTTGCCCAAGGAGAAACTACAAGAAATCAACATGCTCAAGGCGACACAGGCCGAGATGCAACAGAAGACTGCTGTGGAGATTACGGATCTAAAGAAGGCACAAGATCTCCTGATTGTGGAACAAGTGCAGCTATGTGCATGGTATAGAGAATTGGAGTAGGATATCTCTGAGGCATGTCAGAACATGTTTGACACCGCTGCCGAGCTCACCTCAGTCGAGAAGGCCCAGCAATTGGGGTAGACCTTGGTTCAACTTCAGGACCATAACTTGCTGCTTTAGGCTCAAGCACAACCCACTACCCTGCCAGAGCAGGTTGCGGAGCACAAGGCCTCCCTTGAGGAAATTTCTACTCAGTTTGGCAACATGGAGCAAGAGGCAAAATATATTATGGAGGAAACCACGCAGTTATGGCAGAGTATTGTTTAGGATGAGCAGCTGGATCAACTCACTGTGCAGGTGCAAGAAGCAGAGGGTCAATTGAGAACTTTGAATTCAGCGCTGAAGGCCCTACCACTGATGGTACAAATCACCTAGGCCTTCAAACTGAAGGATATCCAGTAGTGCGCTGCCCGTGCCCAAGAGTGCCAGCAAAAGCGCCACGAGCAGCTGGACGAATTCCAAGATATTGGCAGCTAGTTGTTTGTTAATGTTGTCGCCACACTTCAGGCTATTTAGGAGAGTCAAAAAATGGTCGATAGCAAGGCTAGAGAGGAGCACCCGGTCCAGAAAATGATGAGTAATTGTCAGAATACTGCTACCAAAGTATAGCTCCAAGTTTGGGAAGTTTCCCAACAATTTGCCAATTTTAAGGATAAGACTGCACCATACAACCTGCCAACTTGATGTGGCTTGAGGACGGGCCACAAAACTGTGTTAGGGGCTTGTTGGAAAGGGGTTGGGGAGAGTGATTTGCGCAGTGTCGAGGGAGCTGCACAAGCTCATGCGGTACCATGCAAGGGACGTTTAGCATGATGAGCGAAGAAGTAACCATTTTTTGAATATTTTATGTATATGTTGACTAAATTCTGTTGTAATAGGTTAGTGGCAGTTAGAAGTTATTTAATAGTGGACCCTTGATGTAAAGACATAAGCCTATTTATAGATCCATTTTTGTGATGATAGGGGGAATGATTTTGGGCCATCGCAACATGTTTGGTGCACTCTGTTGTGTGTAGATTGTTCTGTTTTGAATTTGATTTTGTCTAGGATTCCTTCTGTTGCACTCTTCGTTTTTGGAGAAGGATTGTGTGATGTGGCATATTTGGGCAAGATTAATATAATATGTGTTGAGTAGGGGTTGATTTTTATCTGTTGTCATAGATATGTTATGATGTAGCAACACTACTTTTTGTTACAATGATGTAATTTGATTTATATAGATATGTTATGATGCTATGACCATGTTTCTGTCACAATGATGTGATTTATTTTCTCCTTGCTATGTTAATGTGATCTGCTGATTATAAGTTTATGTAATATCTGTCCCTATTTGATGCGGTATGATGTTCCATGATTAATGTTGCGGTATGGTATAATGGTCGCATGAGTTATGATTATTCCCAGTCGGATCCCCATGTCAGGCTCCTTCCCCACTATCGAAAACTTGGTTTTGACAACTCTCCCTTGAACGCCTCGGGTGAGACCTCATCTACTCTGCAGATGTTGCTGGGCAGGCTAAAACCTATCCAGGTCGGTGCTCAAGGAGATTGCACTACAGGACATCGATGGAGTGGGAACCCCTGTCGACAAAGCTTTGTTCATGGGATGCACCAACAGGGGTTATTTCTTGAGCAATGTCCTTAAGGTCGGAAGATAACAGACTTATCCATTTGCTGCAATATTCCTTGTGATCATGTCCCCAAGTACACAGAAGAATTTTCCGACCAGGAGGGCCACTGAGAAGTAGACCAGCTCGGATCTGCTAAAGAAAGTAGCGTTACCCTTTTTACGATGCATATGAGAGAGCAAGCCATGAGTTCCAGAATCTCATATGATGAAGTCGATATCACGTACATAAAGTAGCTAATGGCTATCTCTCAGATTTTTTTGAGACATCACCTCTGTATAAGGATGGAAGAATGGAAATTGGGATAGTCTTGCCACGCACAACTAACAGTTGAAGAGATCAGGGATTGCCCAGGTTTTTACGATCCGATAGAGGAATACATGGAGTAGCTGGGAAATAGTAATGTATGTCTAGATATTTATTGTAAATACCAATTCCTTTGATATAATTCAGTATCATTGAGTCTCTTGGTGGTGTTCTCTACACCGTATGAGAAAAAATGGTGTTTATGGGACCATTTGCTCGGCTAGCTTCACTGGAAGTCTGAAATCACTTAACCAGGTGATGAAGTCCATTAGATACTGTAGGTATGAATAAATAAGCTCAACATGAAGAGAATTTCCCTTTTAAGTATTTTTTCTCAAGTATCAGCTTAGCTTTTCAACTGTTTCCATCATTCAACTTAATTTTTGGTCTTTGGATCATTTTTTGAAAGATTGCAGTAGAGCTGGGAGGACAACCAATGGATCTGGAACTTGGTCTATGATTTTTCTTTGCTACCTCACAGGGACAATAGAATCCCTCGCTGGAACCACTTGTTATCACTATTTTTCACTCAGCGGGCGATGACGAGAGGGCAAGGTAGAGCGACCAAAAGGCTCAAAATGTGCACAAATTTCAAGTCTCAGGGTGGCTGAAAAATCATGTTAAAGGAGAAGGCGTTTCTACAATGAATATCTAAAGGTGAGTCATATCGATGATCGAAATGCTTTTCGTGAATACCACATGCACAATCAAAACTTCCTTTGCATTTTCGCGAAATGACACTAAAGCGACTACAAGTTCCAAAGGTCACGATCGACATGAAACACATCAACCGGCGAGATCAATTTCACTGGATCAAAGTGATCATTTGGTTTTTCATCTTTTGATCCATGAAATAGGCTAAAGAAATGCAACATTCGATGGCCCAGATCTCGTTAAGGAAATATCAATGGTGTGCAACGCCTTCGCTGATGGGACTAGCGCGAGATAAGTGGCCCCATAAAATTGATGAAATGTTACGGTTATGTACATGTGGATGATGGATATGGAAGGTGTTCAGATCGAATGGTTGAGAACATCCTAGGTCTATGAAGGTTGCGTGAATATCGGTCTGAAGGCAGAAAGGATGCCCTCACGTGTGATCTACCTTCCTCGGTAGGCAATTGAGTTCCTTGACGCCATTTGTGGCATGACCAGAGGTGAAAATAATCCCCATGGTAACACTAGATATCCCAAAACCAAAGTTCCATTGTATGGCTTGCATGTGGAATCATAGGGACATCATGAAGGTCTAAGATATGCACGGGGACTTCACTTAGTGAACATCTCACATAGCACGTGCGATCGTAGGATATTAAAGAATACCCTTAATTTCCAGAGATATTGACCCAAAATACTTTTTTTGAAACCCCCTCCCAATACTTAAAACCTCCTCCCCACCCCTTTTTATACCTCAATGCTTATAAACCACCCTACCCACCCCCACCTTAAACCCCTCATCCCCCCCAATACCTGCAATATATTTGTTCAAGTTTTAATAATTTTAAAACCCACAATATGAACTAACATGATAGGATATTGGTCAACAAGTGAAACCCCCGTGAAGATATGGAGCTGCAAATCTGATCTCTACACGAAGCAGGGGATACGCGACAGAAAGGAGAAGTTCTAGCGTCATCATCAGCAAAAACGAAAGGGCAAGAAAATGTCAAGTCCATATGCCTCTGTACATATGGTCGCCCAGGCAGGATAATGCCAAAAGTATTTTTCGTAGCCAATAATGAAGTATCACAGTAGATAAGGCGGCGTGACTAGATCTCCAGCAGGAAAAGAAATCCTCAGCCCACGTGCTTGCTTGTGTTATCATCAGGCTTCTCGATGATTAAGTGTGTGAAGGTGATGATGGGTCATAGATGTGTCCATTTCTCTCGCTCTATATAAAGAGCCATTTCCAAGTCCATAGAAGGCAGATTCTTGCTACGCATTAAATGAAAGTCGAGGAGGATAGGTACCAGTTCACTATAAATATTGGAATCCTTGGGATAGTCCTACTATTTTTTTGTGCTTACAAAGTCAATATGTGTAGATGTTTTCCTGGTCCATAAACCCTAGTCCAGAATCTCACTACTCTTATATCCTCATGCCAAGGGAATCCCATCCATCATGGTAGAGGCGTTCATTGCATTAGAGATGTTTGCCAGTGTCATTGAGGTCAAGACAAAGACGTTCATCGCATTAGATGGACCTGTTGAGGCTGGTGAAGGCATTACTATCTTAACAAAAGTCCATACCCTCGCGGGATTTGTGCCTAGGTTTTCATGTCCCATGGATGTTCCCCCAAATCCTCTAGACGTGGTCACTCCCTCCAAGTCCTCGGTACATAATGACCATGTTTAGTAGTGACCAGTAGGAGTGAATGTTCGTACTGGAGGGGTGAATGTCCAAATTCTTCATTGCCACCTTTGTGAATTCCACTTGCCATCTTTTTCTAAGGTGGTGAGGAGGTCGAAGACGCACCCCGCCATATTGCTTGCAGGAGAACCCTTTTCATGGGAGGTGAGGAGTACAAAAATGACAAACCATTTCAAGGGCTTGTCACTGCCAGAAGCAATGTGGCCCTTCTGCAAACCCCTTCGTATAACAATGTTACCAGCAGAGGGGGAAGTTTTAAGGAAGACTGAGTACAGAAGGGACACAAACTCCCTTGCCACCTTTGAGCCCATGCAGAAAGGTGCCTTTGAGCATGAAAGGAACACAAAGGGAAAGAAAACGTTGTAGACTCAACAAACAAACACATGGTTCGGGCCCAGTCAGCAATGAGCCACCCGAAACATCCTGAGACGTTGTTTTCAAGACCAACAAGCTTAGAATCGGATGCATCGCACTGCCATCTAGAGCAAGCACATGAATTTTCTCCATGATGTTTGTTTAACATATGTAAATCATGGCAGGAGTACCACATTCTAGTTTGTTAGTATTTTGATTATGACTGTAAACAGTTTCTTACCGTGTTTCGAGGATTAGCTTCGAGGGTCTGAAACATTATAAAGATCTCCCCGCCGAGGGATATAAGGTCGGTTGGTTGATATAATTTTAAGTTTGTAAGAATATCATGTCTACTATATCTTGAAGCAATATACAGAGCCGAATGCTAGTTATACCCAGGTCAAGAATTCTTGTGTGTTTACAAACTTACAGTCTATGATTATTTTCCTTATGTGCATGTGTTTCCAGTTATTCTCTTTACATTATGTATTCTTCATGTCGCAAGATTAGTGTATAATGACTACGAATTCATACTTAGATGCTCCTACCATTGTCTACAACATCCACCAAACTATTTCTTCCAAAATTGGCGCAGAATTCATCCTAGTGGTGCTCCACGCTAGCAGATTGTCATCATTCTACTTTTTAACCATATCATAAATACAACGATAGTAATCGAAGCACTTTCTTGCTCTTGTAAGCGTTTTCCATGCAAACCTCTCTGTCTCTTTGAGTTTTTGACTCCATATCCCGATATATCTTTATTTTTCCTCCAACCACCATGTCACGTCCCCGATCCTCTGACCGACGAAGAGGATGCTACTAACACCAAAAATATGAGGAAATAGCCCCATGACTCATGAACAGGCATACAATGCTGAAATAAAAAGCTTAAACATAATACCTTCTAGGATGCATAATCCTTCATATACATAGCAGAAGCAAACATACATTCATTCAAGCATGCCACATGTTCATCATATTCATCAATCAGTAAATATAAATGCATATTTGAAATAGTCAAGAATGCTCATCTGATAAGAACTCATCCTGCAACCAGCTACGTCGCTGCAACCTTCCACCCAACCATAGGCCAGTGTGCTCATCAATCTCTCAGCACACTGCCACCCCCGAGCTGGGCATGATTCCTCAAGGAATAAGGGTCAAAGCAGACTTACACATAGCCAAGGTACACAAATCATCCAATCCCACGCAGCAGGGTTTATCAGGCAGTCAAGAAGCTAGGAAAGGCTAAATGCTAAGCTGGTGACCTCAAACACCAGTTTTCTATAGCATACTCAGCCTCTAATCCTACTCTCAACAGTCCAAAGACCAACCACTGCATACCACAACAAAACAAATAGTTCACAGCTCTGTGAAGAAGATGAAGACCACAGGGTGACAACCCCAAAACACAAAGGTGGAAATGGCTCAATTCAACAAGACAACTCAGAGTTTTTCTTGGCCCTAGCATGGCCAAAACAACTCAACAACAACCCAAAACCAGGTTAAATCAATAGCCAAAAATCACAAAGAAATGATGCCAACATTACGCAGTCCACAATTGGGAAAGAAGCTAAACTCCCAGCATGGACAGAGGAAACTCAGCCAATGATCATCCATGAGCCCACAACACAGACAATCCCCAAAGGGATGAAGAACTTACATAGGTAGAAAAGGGGAAAGAACAGACTCTCAACCTCTACGCAATGGAAAAAGATACAACCAAGCAAAACATGGAAGAAAACATAGGTAGCAATGATGGGAAACAAATATCCTCCCTCAACAATGAAACCACGACATTCTTTCACAACAACCACCGATCAGTGAAGAGCCACAAACAGGGTCCCACGACGAAGTGACAGAACACTACATTTTCTAGCCCTAACCAGCAACGCTGGAAAACAATGGTGCTTTCTCAATAAGGAACCCTAGCACATTTTCACCGTCAACAAGGGTGGATTAAACATAGGCCCTCAATGTGAACAGGAGGGAAACAATACACAGAGAAAACCACCACAAAAAGGGAAAACACAGTCAATCCAGACGTGGAGGAGACTACAGCCCGGGGATCAATGAGGAAAACACAGTGGTCTACAGCTCATGATCCACCATGAAGGATGGAAAACAATACACAACTCAATAATGCTCAAGGAAAACTGGTTCTCTGTGTGAATCGAAGGAACACCACCACAGACTGTCAAACAGTGTGAGAGAGGGAAGGAGAACCCCAACAAGAAAATGCATACCTTCTTAACTCACCTCTGCGTGAGGAAGATGAACCACACCCCTGTGCATCCCTGCATGAGAGTGAACCCAACCGCCAAGAGAGTGGCGTAGTGATGGTTCCCTTACCCACGTGAAGGTGGAGAGAGGAGTGGTGGAGTGAGCATGTGGCAAAGACTGGCAGTCCTGCCACCCTCCACTTCTAGCAATAACTACCTCAACAACTCAGCAGAACATTAAAAAGGTGGTTGGATGAGACAAGGGAAGGTGAACAAAACAAACAGGGTGATGGCACATGGCTTTTCCCCCATGACCCAAGGTTCATCATTTCCCCTCCTTATCCTTTGGAATCATGCCCTTTTCATTTAACATTGCACTGTTGTAGCTGGATTTAGGTTTAATTAAATTGATGTGTTATTTACATGATGCCAACATTATAATGTGCTGGATAGTACAATATACCATCGGAAACGATCCCTCTTGCTAAAACATACACAACCAAATCGATGGTGGGGCTTTTGCCTTTAGCTCCACACCACGATTAATTACAAAATATACATCATGTATCTTTTAATGAAAACGGGGTTAAAACTGGGACATTACAATCCCCTCCCCCTTGGAATAACACCGTCCTCAGTGTTCCAATACATATACAATTTGCACATCAAAATTTCAAAATTTTGCAGACCTGTCCCATGTTCAATTATTTACCCTGAACATTCCGGACTAAGCCCCTCAACTTCCACGAGTTTCTCCTACTGGTTCTCAACTTTTGGCTTATCCTGAATCCTAGGAACTTTGTGGCTGCTACCCTCTTTACGTTCCCTCGTTGGACAGTACCGACATAAGTGATGTCCTCCGCATTCCCAACATTTCATTGGCTGCTTCATCTTTACCTGCTCAATTTCTTTTGAGTCTTCATGCCTGGATCATTTCTTAACAGATCACTTGGACAAATGTCCCATCCTATATCCACCTTTCTTTCCTTTGCCGATTTCTCCCAGAAGGCTTTTCACCTCCCTTTGCAAACCAATAGAGTCTTGCAAAATCTGGTGGTTCATTTCATTCTGCCTTTTCTATATCTTGAACATCTCCCCAAGATTCTCTTGGGTCCTGGAAATCATTTGAAGGAGACTTCCATCCAAGTCCAACAACTTTTGGTCTGCTGCCATGATCAATGTGCACCACTGGGTTTCACCTTTCTCACCTGTGAAATGCACCATTGAAATTCAGTTAGACCAAGCATAATATAGGCATTAATATCAGTCAATTAATTTCCCAATTGGCATGAAAGTACTAGCTTCATCAAGGATACTTTCATATTTTTCATGCCTTCCTAACAGGCACATGAACTCATTCATGTCCATTCTTGGGCAGGGAATTAACCATTCTAGCATTCATAATTTACTTTAAGCAATTACACACATTTTATTTCCAGTCATACATGCATTCAACAATCTTTTGTTTTCACAATTCATAAATATATATGTGTGCATATATATATATATATATATATATATATATATAATCAAAAGGCAAGAGAGAGCATCAAGAGTTTTTCCCCTCTTTGTTTTGTTCCATCCTAGAATCCACACCACTACTGTGGCTTTCCATGCTCTCAGCCTCTTTCACTTCACCGTGAATGCTGGACCAATCCCTCTTGGTCATGACACTTAGTGTCTCTGGTCTATTTCAAACCTCTCAACCATGGAGCCTCCCCACATGGTTGGTCTTGGATGCTAGGACTTTCACAGTCTTTCTAGAATCTTTTCCATCGTCGCTCATTCTGAGCTCCTCAGGATAGTCACATGTCCACATGCACCCCTAGGATGCTCTCATAGTCCTCGCTCCTAGTGATACCTATATTCAAACATTGAATAGATTCACATGTTTAGTTTATCCTCATCGGTTTTTATCTCTAAAACAAGATCTTAAAACATCATATCCAAATCATACATGTGTATATTCATAAGCAAGATATTGCAAAATAATCCAATACTTATCTATATTGCGTGTTTCCTCGTTGGTCCATAGGATCTTGCTTCGCTTTGCAAGCCTTGGGATCGCCTATGGACTTGGATGTTAGGTCAACATGCAGGCTGCTTCACAACATCCTTATATATATATATATATATATATATATATATCAGGCATAGTCAAGCCAACCCTCGTTGGGTTTATCAGACCGTCAACAAATCGCCTATACTTATATCATCAACCAATCATTAGCCAAACCAACCCTTGTTGGGCTTATCAGGCCATCAACAACAACACATGCCCTTATATCAACAATAAACGACCATTTTCCATATCACTCAAGAGACCATACTGTAAACTACATTTGCTTATCCTGACAACACAAGCAATATAAGCATATTCGTTAGCTTTATTGCTCTAAAATTGTAACCATATTTCACACCATTCACTATCAAGTATTGAGACACCAGGAGTGCGTCCACTCCCTAGGGTGTAATCAATATCGAAAAACCCTTCCATGATCCGATATCAAAAAAGTGTGCACCCTTGTCCGCTGGGTATCATGTAGGTCCTATTCATACTCAAGCAATTGGTCCTAATGGAAATAAATCAAAACATGTTCTGCATATTGAATTTAACAATTTGGCATGCATATTCTTAGCTAGGGTTACAGAACACTTATCCATTTGTTTTAGTAGCATTCCTTCATTAAGGAGGAATGGGGGATCCCTTCTTTGAGTTGACAGTCCCTCGGTTTGCCATCCCAATTCCTCTTTACATTTCGTATCCACACATGTCTTACAGACATAACCCATACCATCTCACTCATGTTGCTTACCAAACATGCAGTCTATATGAGACATTTCCAAAATGTCCCATGGAGTTTCACCCGAAACTCATTTCCAAGATAAGGGAAAACCTTCCCTTGAAGTTTGGCTCCTGTAGGCCATCACACATGATCTTCCTGCAGTGTGTACCCCTGGCACATTCATCAAACAACCAAACAGTCCATCATTATATGATACTACAATCCAAATTGATTGTTCCATAACCAAGCAATAACATTATTAATTAAATTCAACAAGGATTTGCAACTCTGTTTACTACAGAAATTGATTTGCTTGGCAATGAGGTGATCCTCATTTGTGGGTCTCTTGTAAGCAGCACCACTATGCCCATTATAATTTCATGCTTAGTAGCATAACATGAATACCCACTTACAATGCGTTCTCCTAACACAATCTTATGCAAGCCAATAGTGATTAGTAGCTGTCAGCAATTTCTTAAATTTGAAATTCACAAATTCAAATTTACAACACATTATGCATACAAATTGTTATCATAGCCATGAGACTCTTCTCATGAGATTTGACTCTTTCACATGGTAGATTATGGTCTTTGTCGTGGTCTTACTCTCATTGCCATGCTCCAACAATCTACCTGAAACCTGAACTTCAATCATCCAAACACTCGATAAGTCTTGATGCATATAACCTTTTCATTGTTGCAACAATCACTAAAGCATTTTCAGAATTTATAACATTCCAATACTTCCAGCAATTAATCACATCAATATTACCAGAACTCATTTTCTTCACACAATCATTATCATATTTTAGATTACAAGGTACAGTCACATCATTCCTATAATTTAAATGAAACATTTAGATACTCCTTACTTCACAAGCATATCATTTGTACCACCTTGCCCTTCCATAGAGCATTTTCGGCATCCAATCAATCATGACTACCCTCCTCATGCACTTACTATCCTGCATTCATAACAACCTTTGAAATGGTTCCATAATTGTCATCAATCCATCATTTCAGCCATTAGTTATTAATAATATCACATTCACTATCTCAATGCATTCATGCAATGCATCACAACCCTTGCACCCATACTTACCTAATCAGTTACTCACACCCTTCATATGCATTCATTCAATGCATAACTACAAGATTCATAAAATATTTTTTAATGCATACCCACTCAATGCTACCTTGCATTGATTTAGGAATACTATGCATTCAAACATACCATGCATGGCCTAACCATGACTACTTCCTATAGGATGCATTACTATATTCAAGATCATCAGTACTTACCTTCCTTAGGCTACTAAGCTCAATCAACATATACAGGTATGGCACATTTCTATATGGATGTAGTATAACATTCAAATATCTACATGGTACAAGGTCTCTTACCTTTACCACTCCATGGAATTTTTCATAATCATACTCTTACCTCCATGGGTCCTACTTACACCCTTGACATTACCAGTTTGGTTGGTCCTCTGCAGGAGATTGCAGAATTTGCTCACCAACTTCTGATTATGAGCTTATTGCCTTATCCCTTTCTCTAGAGGGTTGCTGGTCATATTTTTCAGCATCCGCAACACATTCAGCCATGTCCATGTTGTCCTTGGTTTTTCCCACTAATGCCAACACCAATGCAATAATTATCATTAGTGATTCATTATAAATGTATAATCCTCAATACCCTATGCATGAAAAGCATATCCTCATACATATCATGTATAAAACTTATGAAATGTAGCTATAATCAGCAAGATAGGGTTTAAGGAAACTTCCCTTTTTAAGCCCCTCATATTTGCATGGAACTCCTCTTCCACACCACAGCTGGTTTGACTTCATGGTCTTGCTACCTCTAGGCATGCAATTCCTGGATTTGTCCATATTCACAGCAACACATTTCTATTTCAAGCAATCACTAGCACTTTGCTACTCCATACTTAGATTCTAGTGACTTTCCCTTGTTCCCTGCTGGATAAGCTTTCCAACGCCTATCCACATGCTTCATTCCGACCTCAGGTGTGAAAACCACACCACTTCTAGAATGATGGCAAAACATACAACTCTATTTTGGTTGGGAATGTTAACTTCAGTCACCTAGGTTTTTCTTCCTTTTCAGTCCTGAAACTGGTGAGAAACCCAATGAGAAATTCACTGCAAAACCCATTGGAATACTAGCTAGAATTTGCTGAAAATCCCACTGGAAACAGTTGAAAACTACTTGAAAAATACACTTGAAACCCCACTTTTTCTTTCTGCCCATCGAGTCTCTTTCCAACTAAGTTTCTGATGTTATGGTGGCCAAAACTCTAATTTTCCCTGCGCTCATCGGCGATGCCGAGGGCTGTGCATTGGCGGTCGAAAACTCTAAGCATCGGGTGGATAGCTGTTTATACTTCTGCAACGGTGAGTGGTAAAACCGTCTGTGGATTCCACAGCTAAACAACTCATCGGTGGTCAAAAACTGATACCACTAAGCGTCAGTGACCAGAACGCTAATCATCGGAATGATAGTCCAACTCATAGCCGCAATGACGGACTCATAAACACTTAAATCTTCCAGATGTTTTGGCGATCAAATCGCCTAATTCCCCCATTGCTCATCGGTGGACATACAACAAACTCTTCCACGGAATTGGCGATCTGTTCATCTATGCTGCCAGACGTTATCAGGGATGCCAAAGGCTATCTCTCAGCGGTCTAACATTTTCTGCTGTTTCGGGTCTGCGATTATCTAATCTTTCAGCCTTCGTCGGTGATGCCAATATGTCAGCAATCGGATCTGCTAATCGCTACCGCATCAATGGTCGGATCTTCTATCCATTGGATGGCTAGTTCGCTAAGCTTCCGTAATGGCGGTTCACCAACCATTAATCCCTTTCAATGTTTATCGGTGACATCATCAACTAATCTTCGGCGATGGCCGATGATTCTATGACTTAGAAAAAATTTCAAAATTTTCTCTCTAGTCTTCTTTTCTGGTTCATCGGCTCAACCATCTCTTTCACTGATTCGTTTAACTATTTGTCGGCCAGGGCCTCCTCTCTCTTCCGTCGACTCCATCGGCTCCATCTTCCCCTATTCACCGTTGTTGAACTAACAACTGTTTGTTGCCGCCGTAGTGAACCCGGAGCTACTATTCACTGAACACCCCAACACTGGCGACTGGAAGAATAATGCATTGGTGGAATAGTTGACTAAGCAGCTGCAATGACGGCTCGTCAACTTTGATCCTTTTCTAATCGACGAACTGAAGCATAACTTGACTAGCATCGGCAGTCGAAACTTTTCCCATCGGGAGACTAGTGCTCTAGGCTTCCGCAACAGCAGGTGCGCAAACCACTATCTTCATCCGATGTTCATCGGCGACCCATACAACTAACATGTCCCAATGGCCAATGAAATCAACAGTTAGAGAAATTTTGGAAATTTCTTCTTTGTCTTCCATCACATCGGCCGCCGGATCAACTACCCATTGGGTGGATAGTCCTTTAAGTAGCCACAACGACAGACGCATCATCTGCTAACCTCCACTGACGTTTCGGTGATCATTTCATCTTAGTGGCGCCAATCGCCGATGATTTTTAATACTTAGGCAATTTTTTGTGGATTTCCTACCGCAGGTCCCTCGTCGGGTGGTCTTTCGACTAGGTGGTCCGATGCATCGGTGGTACTTCAGACTAAGTCCTCCGATGATCCGATGATCCCAATAATTAGAGGAATTTTCCAAAATTCTCTTATCATGCATAGGTTTTCTTCTGTTTTTCTGCTGGGTAGAAGGCAACCTGCCTCTGCTACTAACATTTTATGGCCCATTCAGGCCCATGCTGCAACCTTTAGCTCTGATACCATTTTGTAACATCCCCGATCCTCTGACCGGTGAAGAGGACGCTGCTAACACCAACCATACGAGAAAATAGCCCCATGACTCATGAACATGTATACAATGCTGAAATAAAAAGCTTAAACATAATACCTTCTAGGATGCATAATCCTTCATATACATAGGGGAAGTAAACATACATTCATTCAAGCATGCCACATGTTCATCATATTCATCAATCAATAAATATAAATGCAGATCCGAAATATTCAAGAATACTCATCTGATAAGAACTCGTCTCGCAACTAGCTACGTTGCTACAACATTCCACCCAACCATAGGCCAGTGTGCTCATTAATCTCTCAGCACACTGCCACCCCCGAGATGGGCATGATTCCTCAAGGAATAAGGGTCAAAGCAAACTTTCACATAGCCAAGGTACACAAATCAGCCAATCCCACACAGTAAGGTTTATCAGGCCATCAAGGAGCTAGGAAAGGATAAATGCTAAGTTGGCGACCTCAAACACCAGTTTTCTCAAGCATACTCAGCCTCTAATCCTACTCTCAATAGTCCGAAGACCAACTACTGCATACCGTAGCAAAACAAACAGTTCACAGCTCTGTGAAGAAGATGAAGACCACAGGGTGACAACCCCAAAACACAAAGTTGGACACGGCTCAAGTCAACAAGACAACTCAGAGTTGTTCTTAGCCCTAGCATGGCCAAAACAACTTAGCAGCAACCCATAAAGGAACTTGCACACACAGCAACCCAAAAATAGAGTAAATCAATAGCCACAACTCACAAAGAAACGATGGCAACATTACACAGTCCGCAATTGGGAAAGAAGCCAAACTCCCAACATGGACAGAGGAAACTCAGCCAACAATCATCCATGAGCCCACAGCACACACAATCCCCAATGTAAGGACTGAAGAACTTACACAGGCAGAAAAGGGGAAAGATCAGACTCTCAACCTGTACGCAAGGGAAAAAAATACAGCCAAGAAAAATGTGGAAGAACATAGGCAACAACGTTGGGAAACAAAGATCCTCCCTCAACTATGAAACCACGTCACTCTTTCACAGCAACCATCGATCAGTGAAGAGCCACAGCCAAGGTCCCACGGCGAAGTGACAGGACACTACACCATCCAGCCCTAACCAGCAATGCTGGAAAACAATGGTCCTTTCTCAACAAGGAACCCCAACACATTTTCACCATTGGCAAGGGTGGATTAAACACAGGCCCTCAGCATGAACATGAGGGAAACAATACACAGAGAAAACCACCACAAAAAGGGAAAACACAGTCAATCTAGACGTGGAGGAGACTACAGCCCAGGGATCAATGAGGAAAACACAACAGTCTACAGCTCATGATGCACCACGAAGGATGGAAAACAATACACAACTCAATAATGCCCAAGCAAAACAGGTTCTCTACGTGAATGGAAGGAACACCACCATAGACCGAAAAACAACATGAGAGAGGGAAGGCGAACTCCAACAAGAAAATGCACACCTTCTTAACTCAGCTTTGCATGAGGAAGATGAACCACCACCCTACACATCCCTGTGTGAGAGTGAACCCAACCGCCAAGAGAGTGGCATAGTGATGGTTCCCTTACCCACATGAAGGTGGAGAGAGGACTGGTGGAGTGAGCATGTGGCAAATACTGACAGTCCTGCCACCCTCCACTTCCAGCAATAACTGCCTCAACAACTCAGTAGAACATTAAAGAGGTGGTTGGATGAGACAAGGGAAGGTGAACAAAACAAACAGGGTGATGACACGTGGATTTTCCCCCATGACTCAAGGTTCATCATTTCATTTAACGTTGCACCGTCGTAGCTGGCTGTAGGTTTAATTAAATTGATGTGCATATTTACATGATGCCAACATTATAATGTGCTGGATAGTATGATATACCATCGACAACGATCCCTCTTGCCAAAACATACACAACCAAATCAATGGTGGGGCTTTTGTCTTTAGCTCCACACCACGATTAATTACAAAATATACATCATGTATCTTTTAATGCAAATGGGGTTAAAACTGGGACATTACACACCACACATTTGATACCCAATCATGACAATATAAATTTGGCCTTGTTATGTATTTGTGAGAGATCCCTCTCTGAAATTGGAGGAGCCATCTCTCTTTTCTAAAGTGGTTCTGCTGTTACCTCAGAATCCTCCTTCCTGCAACCTTGGGTGTGATTCTGAGTGCTAACACTAGCATTGAAGAATATATATAATATTGAGAGACCAAACAACTTTCTACTTGGAGACATGAATCATATTCTAATCTAACAGAGAATGCTTCCATATGGTTCAGGACAATTGAACCCTAGGCATTATTAAGTATTTCTTACATAGAATATAAAAATGCTCTTTTAAACAAGTAGTCACATAAAATGAAGAAGGAATACAAGTGGAATCCACTTGAAAAGGAGAAGATGTTGAAACTTTCAAATGAAGAAACTAAAAAGGTATTTGTTTGATAGGTGTCCTACATTTGTAAACAATGATAAAGAAAGCTTTAAGGATTTGTTTTCATGTGACAACTTCTCATTACATGTTCATGGATGTATTCAACAAGAGGAAGTCATTGTTTCTATAAACCCTAGTATAAAACATAATTTTATCAATCTTGATTTGGCTAAAAGATTACAATTTTTTTGCAAAGTATATTCAATGAACACAATTAATAATGAGAATGTTCAAGTTTTTAGAGATTTAAAGGTTACCATAGATAAGTATGTGTTGCACTTATAATTTTATGCTATATATATGGATGATGTGGATATTTTTTTTGGACATACTTGGATGGAGTTAGTTGTTACAATTCATATTAATATGCAAAATAAGGTTTTGAAGCTTTGGTACAAGAAAAATAAAATCACCTTGTAGGATATTGCTCTTACTAAACAAGAATGACCTAAGGGAGACACATGAGTCCTTGAAATAGTTGAAATTTTTGCATAGATGATAGATACAAAGTCTAAGGGGTAATCGAAAGAAGAAAAATATATAGAATCACATGAAGAACTTACCTAGAAATGAGATAAACAATAAAATATGTTAAGGAGCTACATGACCCCAAGGAACAATAGGGTCAAGAGTCAAAGAAAGGGGGACCAATACCTAAGTTTTTAGTATATGGGCACCCACACCACCATAAGAAGCAACATTCATTAAGGCAAGGTCATGAGCATCAATGAAGTTACTATGGACCAACATGAGACCAAAGGGGCACCCAGTATGGAGGCACATGGAGAAATAAAAGCAATGCATGAAGACATCAAAGTAGTAGTGCAACATCATGGAACTAAAGGAACTAGAATAAATATCAAGGTCTAAAGGAAGTAGTTAGACCATGTATCCACATCTCACTTGGATGGAAGGATTTCCATGCTTAGTTCCAGTTGGTTGTTATTCTAGTAGATCTTATTATATGACCTCCGCTCATGTTTCTAGGATGAAACATGTTTAAAGGGGGATGTGATGTAATATACCTAGGGGGGATAATACAAGGTACCTAGGGAGGTACCCAAGGGGAATATATCATGTAATGTGTACCTAAGGGGGAATAATTAATGTAATGTGACCATAAATAATGGAATAGGCCCACTAGGTAGATTTAAATGGATAATATAATAATGAGGGGTTATTTAGCATAAGCCCCCTAGGAATACCCATGAGAAAGTATAAATACATGAGTATCATTGTATTGATGTATGTGTGATGAATTGTAATGTAGAAAACATGGCTTGTGAAGAGATTCTTTTCTTTACTATTTGTTGGTGTTACCCAACCTTAAGGGTTTCTCAATATTTTGGTGTTATTATTATGGTGAGTGTCTTTTGGTTCTTTATGAAGTATAATGGTTCTATATCTTTGTTGTCATTCATTTTTTTGGGTTAAGGATCACTATAGAATATACTATCCGAAACACTCTAAATTTTAATACCATTTTTTACTATACACACTTGAGAAACTCACTCATAGCTCTATAACTAGTATTGGTAGATATCAGGCACTAACAAAAAATAAATCAATAATTCTAGCAAAATGTTATTGTATAAACTCACATTCATGTATTTTTATTATGGTTGTCTTAATGAAATGACAATTTTTCTGGTATGGTATCTAAACTGGAACCCTAATCTCCTTTGTTATATATCTTGGAGAACTACAACACGATCAACTTTCAATACACTCATGCATTTTTATTGATGGTCATCTTAATGAAATGACAATTTTTCTGGTATGGTATCTAAACTGGAACCCTAATCTCCTTTGTTATATATCTTGGAGAACTACAACACAATCAACTTTCAATAGAGGTGTAACAATGGCACATATTGGAGTTAGCTTAGGGACTAAAATATGGTCTCTAAAATGATACTCAAAAGTATTGTTGACTTGAATGAGTTTCATATGAAAGAATAGTTTACAAACCATTCAAACTAGAGATCAGTTAAATTAATATATTCTTTAAGCACGTATGAGTGTTTGAAGCACCTTGGCGACCTATAACTAGTATTATTATTAATTATCATAATTTATTAATGATTAAATTCACACTCGATGGGAGTTATAGATGTCCTCTTAGATCTATTGTGATTGTAACATAAATTATGTAATATGAGGAATCCAATCAATGGTTTGTTTCTTTTTGGACATATATTCCCCAATTGTAAAATATTTATTGTGAAAACCAAATAGAAAAAGACCATAAACAAGATCTATGAGAGATTACAATAGAAGCAACCACATCTATTATTCTAACTTAACTATGATTTGTTTTCCACTCTTAACAACAACAACAACAAGATATAACCAATGTCTACGAGAGTCACTATGAAGTTTTTGTAATTTAAAAATCCTTTATCAGATGTATCAAATTTGATCTTTAATAAAAATAAAATATTAATTCACAGCTTCCATGTTTATGCAAACAAATTATCTACACAATACATTGGTACATGTTATATATGGCTAAAACGAACACCTAATAGCAATGCTAAATAAAGTATGAATGCAGATTTATATCTCCACGGAAACCATAATACGGTAATAATTTTTCTATTGTCAAATGGTTATAAAAGTGAAAGGCCACTAAAAACGTGCATCATATGCTTCTCACATAGAGAAGAAAAATTCCCTTAGGATCCACAAATCCACATGTATTTGTACATTGCTAGGAATCGTTCATCAACATTCCATCAAGAAATAAAACTATTTCTCTAGATCGTACAATTTAGTTGGGTTTTGCACATTGATTTTTATCATTTCCTTCGTTTTTCTTAAGGGATTTCCATACATACGGTCATAGACATGTTTACAATAATATCAAATCATGTTGCTTCTTCAACACTAACTTAGGAATGCTAGATCATTGATATTAATGTTGTTCTAACTTAGGAACACTAACTTAGGAATGCTAGATCATTGATATTAATGCAAAACAAATAGTTCACAGCTCTGTGAAGAAGATGAAGACCACAAGGTGACAACCCCAAAACACAAAGGTGGACATGGCTCAATTCAACAAGATAACTTAGATTTTTTCTTGGCCCTAGGGTGGCCAAAACAACTCAACAGCAACCCAGAAAGGAACTTGCACACACAACAACCAAAAACCAGGGTAAATCAACAGCCAAAACTCACAAAGAAACGATGGCGACATTACGCAGTCTGCAATTGGGAAAGAAGCCAAACTCCCAGCATGGACAAAGGAAACTCAACCAATGATCATCCATGAGCCCACAGCACACACAATCCCCAATGTAAGGGATGAAGAACTTACACAGGAAGAAAAGGGGAAAGAACAGACTCTCAACCTGTATGCAAGGGAAAAAGATACAACCAAGCAAAACGTGGAAGAAAAAATAGGCAGCAACGATGGGAAACAAAGATCCTCCCTCAACAATGAAACCATGACATGCTTTCACAGCAACCACTGATCAGTGAAGAGCCATAGCCAGGGTCCCACGGTGAAGTGACAGGACACTACATCGTCCAGCCCCAACCAGCAATAATGGAAAACAATGGTCGTTTCTCAACAAGGAACCCCAGCACATTTTCACCATTGGCAAGGGTGGATTAAACACAGGCCCTCAACGTGAACAGGAGGGAAACAATACACAGCGAAAACCACCACAAAAAGGGAAAACACAGTCAATCCAGATGTGGAGGAGACTACAGCCTAAGGATCAATGAGGAAAACACAGTAGTCTACAGCTCACGATCCACCATGAAGGATGGAAAACAATACACAGCTCAATAATGCCCAAGGAAAACTGGCTCTCTGCGTGAATGGAAGGAACACCACCACAGATCGGAAAACGGTGTGAGAGAGGGAAGGAGAACCCCAACAAGAAAATGCACACCTTCTTAACTCACCTCTGTGTGAGGAAGATGAACTGGCCCCCTGCGCGTCCCTGCGTGAGAGTGAACCCAACCACCAAGAGAGTGGCGTAGTGATGGTTCCCTTACCCACGTGAAGGTGGAGAGAGGAGTGGTGGAGTGAGCGTGTGGCAAAGACTGACAGTCCTACTACCCTCCACTTCTAGCAATAACTGCCTCAACAACTTAGCAAAACATTAAAAAGGTGTTTGGATGAGACAAGGGAAGGTGAACAAAACAAACAGGGTGATGACACGTGGCCTTTCCCCCATGACTCAAGGTTCATCATTTCCCCTACTTATCCTTTGGAATCATGCCCTTTTCATTTAATGTTGCACCATCATAGCTGGCTATAGGTTTAATTAAATTGATGTGCGTATTTACATGATGCCAACATTATAATGTGATGGATAATATGATATACCATCGGCAATGATCCCTCTTGCTGAAACATACACAACCAAATCGATGGTGGGGATTTTACCTTAAGCTCCACACTACGATTAATTACAAAATATACATCATGTATCTTTTAATGCAAATGGGGTTAAAACCGGGACATTACAATCCCCTCCCCCTTGGAATAACACCATCCTCGGTGTACCAATACATATACAATTTACACATCAAAATTTCAAAATTTTGCAGACCTGTCCCATGTTCAATTATTTACCCTAAACGTTCAGGACCAAGCCCCTCGGCTTCCACGAGTTTCTCCTGCTGGTTCTCAGCTCTTGGCTTATCCTGAAGCCTAGGAACTTTGTGGATACTGCCCTCTTTACGTTCCCTCGTTGGACAGTATCGGCATAAATGATGTCCTCCGCATTCCCAACATTTCACTGGCTACTTCATCTTTACCTGCTCAATTTATTTTGAGTCTTCATGCCTGGATCGTTTCTTAATGGATCGCTTGGACAAATTTCCCATCCTGGATCCACCTTCCTTTCCTTTGCCAATTGCTCCTAGAAGGATTTTCACCTCCCTTTGCAAACCAATAGAGTCTTGCAAAATCTGGTGGTTCATTTCATTCTGCCTTTTCTGTATCTTGAGCATCTCTCTAAGATTCTCTTGGGTCCTGGCAATCGTTTGAAGGATACTTCCAGCCAAGTCCAACAACTTTTGGTCTGCTGCCATGATCAATGTGCACCATTAGGTTTCACCTTTCTCACCTGTGAAATGCACCATTGAAATTCTGTTAGACCAAGCATAATATAGGCATTAATATCAGTCAATTAATTTCCCAATTGGCATGACAGTCCAAGCTTCATCAAGGAGACTTTCATATTTTTCATGCCTTCCCAACAGGAACATGAACTCATTCATGTCCATTCTTGGGTAGGGAATTAATCATTCCAGCATTCATAATTTACTTTAAGTAATTACACACATTCTATTTCCAGTCATACATGCATTCAACAATCTTTTGTTTTCACAATGCATAAATATATATATATATATATAATCAAAAGGGAAGAGAGAGTAGCAATATTTTTTCCCCTCTTTGTTTTGTTCCATCCTGGAATCCACACCACCGCTGTGGCTTTCCATGCTCTCAGCCTCTTTCACTTCACTGTGAATGCTGGACCAATCCCTCTTGGTCATGACACTTAGTGTCTCTGGTCTATTTCAAACCTCTCAACCATGGAGCCTCCCCACATGGTTGGTCTCGGCTGCTAGGACCTTCACATTCTTTCTAGCATCTTTTCCATCACTGCTCATTCTGAGCTCCTCAGGATAGTCACATGTCCACATGCACCCCTAGGATGCTCTCATAGTCCTTGCTCCCAGCGATACCTATATTCAAACATTGAATTGATTCACATGTTTAGTTTATCCTCATTGTTTTTTATCTCTGAAACAAGAGCTTAAAACATCATATCCAAATCATATACACATGTATATTCATAAGCAATATATTGCAAAAGAATCCAATAATTATCTATATTGTGTGTTTCCTCGTTGGTCCACAGGATCCTGCTTCACTTTGCAAGCCTTGGGATCGCCTATGGACTTGGATGTTAGGTCAGCACGCAGGCTGCTTCACAACATCCTTATACACACACACACACACACACACATATATATATATATATATCTTGACAACACAATCAATATAAGCATATTCGTTAGCACTATTGCTCTAAAATTGTAACCATATTTCACACCATTCACTATCAAGTATTGAGACACCAGGAGTGCGTCCACTCCCTAGGGTGTACTCTATATCGAAAAACCCTTCCATGATCTGATATCGGAAAAGTGTGCACCCTAGTCCGGTGGGTATCATGTAGGCCCTATTCATACTCAAGCAATCGGTCCTAATGGAAATAAATCAAAACATGTTCTGCATATTGAATTTAACAATTTGGCATGCATATTCTTAGCTAGGGTTACAGAACACTTATCCATTTGCTGTAGCAACATTCCTTTATTAAGAAGGAATGGGGGATCCCTTCTCTGAGTTGACAGTCCCTCGGTTTGCCATCCCAATTCCTCTTTACATTTCGTATCCACACATGTCTTATTGACATAACCCATACCATCTCACTCATGTTGCTTACCAAACATGCAGTCTAGATGAGACATTTCCAAAAAGTCCCATGGAGTTTCACCTGAAACTCATTTCCAAGATAAGGGAAAACCTTCCCTTGAAGTTTGGCTCCTGTAGGCCATCACACATGATCTTCCTACAGTGTGTACCCCTGGCACATTCATCAAATAGCCAAATAGTCCATCATTATCTGATACTACAATCCAAATTGATTGTTCCATAACCAAGCAATAACATTATTAATTAAATTCAACTTAGGATTTGCAACTCTGTTTACTACAGAAATTGATTTTCTTGGCAATGAGGTGATCCTCATTTGTGGGTCTCTTGTAAGCAGCACCACTATGTCCATTATAATTTCATGCTTACTAGGATAACATGAATACCCACTTACAATGCGTTCTCCTGACACAATCTTATGAAAGCCAATAGTGATTAATAGCTGTCAGCAATTTCTTAAATTTGAAATTCACAAATTCAAATTTACAACACATTATGCATACAAATTGTTATCATAGCCATGAGACTCTTCTCATGAGGTTTGGCTCTTTCACATGGTAGATTATGGCCTTTTTCATGGTCTCTACTCTCATTTCCATGCTCCAACAATCTACCTGAAACCTGAACTTCAATCATCCAAACACGCAGTAAGTCTTGATGAGTATAACCTTTTCATTGCTGCAACAATCACTAAAGCATTTTCAGAATTTATAACATTTCAATACTTCCAGCTGTTAATCACATCAATATTACCAGAACTCATTTTCTTCACGCAATCATTATCATATTTTAGATTACAAGGTACATTCACATCATTCCTGTAATTTAAATGAAACATTTAGATACTCCTTACTTCACAAGTGTATCATTTGTACCACCTTGCCCTTCCATAGAGCATTTCTGGCATCCAATCGATCATGACTACCCTCCTCATCCACTTACTATCCAATTTGAAATGGATTCCACCCATAAGCCAATGGATTACTTATGTGCAATGCAGTATAAGTGGTTTGATCCTTTCTAGATGAAACTAGAGTCTGAAAGATAGGAGCGGGTATCCCTCTGCTAAAAAGAGAAAAAGGAGAGCTCGTGAATGGGGTCGAAACCGGAGTCTGGAAACCTTGACCAAAAGCGTTCGTGTTTCCAAACTGCATTCCCATATATGTAGGTGTAGGACCTACATAAAGAGTGGATGGGGGAATGTGCCCCCCACCTGGAAAAATGAGGAGGATCCACTAGGACCACTCTGAGGAATATGCATGAAACAGGGGGAAGCAAAAGGTGCATCGAGAATCCCAGTGACCACCCCACTAGAAGGATCTACTACATGGGAGGAAGTTGGTGGTTGGATCAATTGACTACTTAGTGACAAAGGTGCAGTAGATGCACTTGGTCTAGGAGTACCAATTGGGGGAGATGGCACTCCTCCAACCAAAATGGCTGAAGTGGGGGTAGAAATACCCTCTCCATAGCTAGCCATAAATCTTCTCACAGGAACACCAATAATAGGTGAACTCAAGGGAAGAACTTGGACGATCATGGGATCATTTTACTCAGTCAGAGGTGGTTTAAAGTTCCCTGCAAACTTGTCAGCATGAAAGTCTTCAATCTCTATTGTAGTTGTATCTACCTGATTAGTCCTAAGTTCACATGGAACTTCGCTAACTCCTACCGGCTCAAATCAACCATCAGTATCTAGTATTCACCTTTGATGGGGTGATGAAGGCTCCATTGTATCAGATGGAGGCAGTTTTTGACACCTTCTTGACCTATGGAGAGGTTGGTCCTCCACAGCTAAAAATTTGAATTACAGACACCTAGAGGCCACAGGGGCTTCACTTCTTGACCAATATCTTATCACGTTAGTTCATATAGTGGGTTTTAAAATTATCAAAAATCGAACCAATATATTGTAGGGATTGGGGGGATGAGGGGTTTAAGGTGGGGGTGGGTAGGGTGGTTTATAAGGAGTGAGGTATAAAAAGGGGTGGGGAGGAGGTTTTAAGTATTGGGAGGGGGTTTCAACAAAAAGAGTTTGGGTCAATATCTTTCGAAATTAAGGGCATTCTTTAATATCCCATGATCGCACGTGCTATGTGAGAGGTTCAATAAGTGAATTCCCCGTGCTAGAGGCCAACTAAATACACACAAAACAAATAGCACTCACTAAAATTTTCCTAAAGCCACAGAGACACAATAGGAGTCTAAGATATTCCTTCCAAAGTATAGCCTGGGATAGTTAAGTCCCAGATCCAACCAGTGAAGAACTGATAGATGGTTACTTGGTGTCCTGTGAAAATGTTCTTAGGAACAAGTGGAGGAATCACCCAACCGCCCTCCCAAACTATCTATCGGGGCTACCTTCCAAGCCTGTCCAAGGTAAACTAGAAATAGCCTTCCGATGTTACCTGTGTATGAGATCCCTAGTTTCAAGAGACTAAATACTACCGCAACTACACTGATATCCTGGAAAAACAGTCGCAAGCCTGATCCTTACATGTGGGCAGGGTAGCAAAGCATGAAACCCTATCAACACCAGCACTGCACGGGGCCCAAGAGGTGGTATTGACGAGATCCCAAAATGCATAAAAATCTTGATCTATGCTTGAACAAGGAATCAGAGGGTTATCTCCTTAGTCTAGGTCCTCATGCAACCTCATGCTTACTATAATCAAGATCATCGGTGCTTACTTTCCTTGGGCTACTAAGCTCATCACAACATAATACAGGCATGACACATTTCTATATGAATGCAGTATAAAATTCAAATACCCACATGGTATGAGACCTCTTGCTTTTACCACTCCATGTAATTGTCATAATTAAACCCTTTCCCTTCATGGGTCCTACTTAGTCCCTTAACATTACCAGTTTGGTTGGTCCTTTGCAAGAGATTGCAGAATTTGCTCATCAACTTTGATTCTGGTCTTGTTGCATTATCCCTTTCTCCATAGGGTTGCTAGTCACATTTGTCAGCATCAGCAACATATTCAGCCATGTCCATGTTGTCATTGGTTTTTCCACTAATTCCAACACCAATGCAATAATTATCATTAGTGGCTCATTATAAATGTATAATTCTCACTATTCTTACCAACATGTAATATTTTATGCATGCAAGGCATATCCTCATACATTTCATGTATAAAACTTGTAATCATAATTAGCAAGACAGGGTTTAAGGAAATTTCCCTTTTCAAGTCCCTCATCCTTGCATGGAACTCCTCTTCCACACAACAGATGGTTTGACTTCATGGTCTTGCTACCTCTAGGCATGCAATTCTTGTATTTGTCCATATTGACAACAACAAATTTCTTTTTCAAGCAACCACTAGTGCTTTGTAGCACCACATTCAAACTATGGTGATTTTTCCTTGTTCCCTGCTGGGTAAGATTTCGAGCGCCTATCCACATGCTTCATTCTAACCTCAGGTGTGAAAGCCACACCACTTCTAAAATGATGATTTTCATCAATTTTAGGCAAAACACACAACTGTACCTTTGTCTAAATGCTAACTTCAGCCACCTAGAATTCTCTTCCTTTTCAGCCCCGAAACTGCTGAAAAATCCCATGAAAAAATCACTGAAACACTAGCTAAATTTGCTGAAAATTCCACTGGAAAAACCCAATTTTCCCCTTTTTTCCAATCAGACCCCTTTCCAACTAAATTTCCAACGTTTTGGATCCTTAGTGGACTAGTATTTCGACACTTCGACGACCCAGATGACTACATTTCTCCGACGCTCATCGGCGGCCCTATCGACTATAAGTTTCCATTATATTGGGTCCTTAGTCGTCTAAGCTGTTGAACTAATATGTGTCAGCGAATGGAAATGTTAAGCGCTACAGCACCGGTGAGGAAACCCACTTCCACATCACAGTATCGGTGGCCTCAATAGCTGATTTTCTCCGATGCATTGACGATCGAAATGTTACCTACTGCAGCATCGATGATCAGAATCACTATCCATCGAGTGGATAGTTCCTTAGGCATCTACAACGGCGGCAATCCAACCAACTATGGGTTCTGCGGCCACACAATCCATCAGCGGTCATAATAGCTACACACTTCATGACGGTGATATTTAACTTAAACACTCTGTGATTTCAGCAACCTGAGCACTATCAGTATTCAAAATCTCTAGCCATCGGAGTGATAGTCCCGTTGACAGCCACAACGATGGACTCACAATCGACTAACTCTTCTGACTTCCATCGGCGCTCAAGACTACTAACTTCTCCCAACACATCGACGGACCCAACAACTAATTTCTTCCGCTGTGTCGGTGATCCCATCATCTATTTTCCATCGACGACCTCATACTTCAAAGAATTTCTTCTTCATGCCACCACTGTGTAGGATATTCCATCATCTATATTTTTCCGATGGCATCGGCTGCTTCATCCTCTAGTTTTCACCAACATTTCGGCGGTCTCATTGACTATTCATCACCGAAACTGTGGCTCTGTTTTAGCGATCATCTATGACGAAGCTTTGGAGAACCTTTCTTTCCCAAAGGATAGTGAAAAGTTTTGATTCCCTTTTTTCCGAACTTGAACAAATTTCCAGAAATCCTTGTGTGTTATCTTTTCCTCCTTCCTGTCGCAGTATTGGCAATCAAAATGTTGCCCCCCTACGGCATGCTGCATCGACGTTCGAATGATTTATCCACTATCGGTGGTTAAAGTCTCTATCTGTCAGAAGGATATTCCATTAGACAGGCACAACGACGGACCCATGATCATCTAATTTCTTCCAATGTCATTCATCAGAGGTCAAAGAAACTATTTTCTTCCGATGTCAGCCACCGCATCGACGGTTCCATCTTCTAAATTTCATTGATGGATCCGACTAAGTGATTCGATGTTTTAGCGGTTCCATCAACTAACCTCCATCGATCGGTGCTCCAACCATCTAATCATCGACAAAGAAATCAACTAACTTTCACCGATCACCGATGGTTTCAACACTTAGACAAATTTTTGAAAATTTTCTTCTTCCTCGTCGGCGCCTTCATCCCCTAATTTTCTCCATCATTTTTGCGGTATTCAAGGGATCTCCACTGATGTATCAATACTTTCAACTTCTAAATTTTGCTGTCAAATCGACTAAATTCCGTCGACGATTTCCATACTTAAGAATTTTCGGTGAAAACTTCCTTTATTCTTCCACCGCGTCAACACCTTCATCACCTATTTTCCGTCGACATATCAGCGATGTCATCATCTATCTTTTGCCTATGTTTCGGTGTCCTCCAGGATATCCTGGCTGACACTATGGTTCATCATCACTAATCATCTTCCGACGGCCCGACACTTCCAACTTTTCGGAAACATTTTCCTTCTTCCCTTTCGCCGCATCAGAAGTCTTTCCATCTAAGTGAGCCAATGTTTCAGCGATCTCATCATCTTCCTTCCGCCAACGCCATCGAAAACCTCTCCTCCTAAATGCTTCGATGTTTCGGCGACCATCAGTTGATCGCTTCCAACGAATTTTCACACCTTTCGCCATCCGCCGGTGGCCTGTATCAGAGGGCCTTCCGACTAAAGCTTCCACTGCATCGGAGGTGCATCACACTAATTTTTCCGATGGCCAATAGTCTGGACACTTAGAAAATTTTCTGAATTTTTTATTCTATGGTTCCAGTCAGGTGGCCTTCCACTTAAGTGATCCGATGCATCGGCGGGGCTTCGAAATAAGTTCTCCGAGGATCCAATGATCCCAATACTTAGAGAAATTTTTCAAAATTCTTCAAAATTCTCTTGTCATGCATAGATTTCTTCTAATTTCTACTGGGCAAAAGGCAAACTACCTCTGCTAGCTGACCTTTCATGGCCCATTCAGGCCCATGCTGCAACCATAGCTCTGATACCACAATGTAATGTCCCCGACCCTTCGACCGACGAAGAGGACGCTACCAAACCATCAAAAATTTCTGGGCAACTAGCCCCATGAACAAGAACATGCATATAAATCTGAAATAAAAAACTTAAAACATAAAGTATGCTAAGATGCATAAAACATACACGGATGCATAGTTACTCAACATACAGTGAAAGCAACATATACATTCCAGCATCAACATGTTCAGCATGATTCATTATACATTAGACAGTAAAATTAAATGTAAAAGCAAAATGGACAAGAACACTTAACTTATAAATATTGTGTCCTGCAACTAGCTACGTCGCTGCAACGTTCCACCCAACCATAGGCCAGTGTGCTCATCAATCTCTCAGCAACACTACCACCCCCGAGCTGGGCATGATTCCCCAAGGAATAAGGGTCAAAGCAGGCTTACACATAGCCAAGGTTACACAAAACACCCAAGTCAACACAGTTGGGTTTATTAGGCCATCACAGAGCTAGGAAAGGATAAATGCTAAGCTAGTGGTCTCAATAGAGAGCTAAGGACACCTATACCAGAGCTAACCTGGCTTCTAAAACATCCACACCCAACACCAGGAATCAGTCCTTTCTCTACTTCACGGTCCCTCAGGCCCTGACTTCCCTTTCCAATACTCTTCAAGGGTTGTGGAGAAGAAAGCCAGCATTCTAACTCTGTCTGAATGGCTCCCAAACACCAGGTTTCTCAAGCATACCCCACCTCTAATCCTACTCTAAACAGTCTGAAGACCACCCATTTCATGTCCGCAGTAAAACAAGCAGCTC
>LPNX010050204.1:181243-207860 GCA_001517045.1 Pseudotsuga menziesii
ATTAAGCCCTTACCTTCATGGGTCCTACTTACACCCTTGACATTACCAGTTTGGTTGGTCCTTTGCAAGAGATTGTAGAATTTGCTCACCAACTTTTGATTCTTGACGTGTTGCCTTATCCCTTTCTCCATAGGGTTGCTAGTCACATTCATTAGCATCAGCAACATATTCAGCCATCTCCATGTTGTCATTGGATTTTCCACTAATGCCAACACCAATGCAATAATTATCATTAGTGGCTCATTATAAATGTATAATTCTCACTATTCTTACCAACATGTAATATTTTATGCATGCAAGGGATATCCTCATACATTTCATGTATAAAACTTGTAATCATAATTAGCAAGATAGGGTTTACGGAAATTTCCCTTTTCAAGTCCCTCATCCTTACATGGAACTCCTCTTCTACACAATAGCTGGTTTGACTTCATGGTCTTGCTACCTCTAGGCATGCAATTCTTGGATTTGTCGATATTGACAGCAGCACATTTCTTTTTCAAGAAACCACTAGTACATTGCAGCACCACATTCAAACTCTGGTGATTTTTCCTTGTTCCCTGCTAGGTAAGCTTTCCAGTGCCTATCCACATGTTTCATTCTGACCTTAGGTGTGAAAGCCACACCACTTCTAAAATGATGATTTTCATCAATTTTAGGCAAAACACACAACTGTATCTTTGTCTGAATGCTAACTTCAGCCACCTAGAATTCTCTTACTTTTCATCCCTGAAACTACTGAAAAATCCCATGAAAAATTCACTGAAACACTAGCTGAATTTGCTGAAAATTCCACTGGAAAAACCCAATTTTCCCCTTTTTTCCAATCAAACCCCTTTCCCACTAAATTTCCAACGTTTCGGATCCTTAGTGGACTAGTCTTCCGACACTTCGACGACCCAGACGACTACATTTCTTCAGGGCTCATCGGTGGCCCTATTGACTATAATTTCCTGTTGTATCAGATCCTTAGTCGTCTAAGCTGCCGGACTAATATGTGTCGGCGATTGGGAATGTTAACTACTACAGCATCGACGAGGAAACCCACTTCCACAGCACAATATCGACGGCCTCAACAGCTGATTTCCTTTGATGCGTCGGTAATCAAAACGTTATGTCACATCCCCGACCCTCCGACTGGAGAAGAGGACGCGATCAACACCTTAATCCAAACGGGAAAATAGCCCCATGAAAATGTGAATTACAACAAAATGCTCAAACAGAATGCATTAAATCAAAAACATGCACAGATGTAATTATTTTATGCAACCAGCGGAAGCATCATACATTCATACAAGCATTCCTTCATGTTCATCACATCCATTAACAATAAATAAGATTGCAGAAGTAAAATAGAGAAGATTACTTATCTTTTAATGAATAAATCGCCTGCAACCAGCTACGTCGCTGCAACGTTCCACCCAACCATAGGCCAGCGTGATCATCAAGCTCTCAGCAACACTGCCACCCACGAGCTGGGCATGATTCCTCCAGGAATAAGGGTCAATGCAGGCTTACACATAGCCAAGGAACACAATCAGCAAGCCAACACAGCTGGGTTTATCAGGCCATCAGCAGATCGGCCAAGCTAGCACAGTCCGAAGACCAACCACTGCGTACATGCAGCAAAACGCTCCCTTCACAGCCCTGTGAAGGAGGCAAAGACAACCGAGGACAGTCCCAAACCAAAGATGAAACACCACTCAAGCCCACAAGGAAACCAGAGTTGTTCTTGGCCTTAGCATGGCCAAAACAACTCAACAGCAACACATAACCAGGGTGCATCAACAACCCACTCACAATGTATGATGGCAACAATCCACAACCCACAATAGAGAAAACTCAGCCAACAGATTGGAAATCCATAGTGGCCCAAAACGAAATTTAGCACCACAGCCAACAAAACACAGGGAAGACAACAGTCCCACAACGTAATCTGTGAGCACAACTCACAGCATAGCGAAAACAACTCCAAACAGTCTGGGCGTGAGAGCAACTTGCACCAGACCCCCAACACAGAGGAAAAACATACCCAATTCCACCCTGTGGATAAACGTGAATGACCACCGATAAGTAGCTCCTCTTTTGGCTGCGTGAGAATGAAAAACTCCCTATGCGTGAGGGTGAGCAGAATGTCTCTCTTCGGGAGGATCCCAGCTTGCACGTGAGGAGAAAACAGCTTCGCCTATGCGCGCGAATCCACGGACCAGCGGGAAGAACAACAGACCATCGAGAGCATGCGTAGTGGAGAGTGCGTGAGGAAAACAGGACCGACCTCTACGTGAGGAAGATGAACAGACACCCCCCGTGAAGGTTGGAAAATGTGGGAGAGAAGAGTCGTGGAAGAGTGGAAGGAGAATGGAAGGTCCATGGGAGAGTGGAGTGAATGCAGTCATGGGTGGAGTGGGCGCGTGGGCAAGGACTGACATTCCTGCCACCCCACTCCCAAAAGCAATAACTGCCTCAACCACCAGCAAAAAACATTAAAGAGGTTGACAAGGGAAGATGGCAAAACAAGGCAAGGTGGAAACACATGGGTTTTTCCCCATAGACCAAGGTTGACATCCCCTACCCCTTACCCTTTGGAATCATGCCTCTTTCATTCAATGTTGCACTGGCGTAGCTGGTTGTGGTTTATTTTATTTAATGTGTGTATTTACATGATGTCAAATTATAAGGTGCCGGATAGCACGACATACCATCCGCAACTATCCCCATTGCCGAAACATACACAACCAAATCGATGGTGGGGATTTTGCCTTTAGCTCCTCACCACGATTAATTACATTATATACATCATGTAGACAGGGTCAAAACCGAGATGTTACACGTTACCTACTGTGGCATCGGTGATCGGAAGCACTATCCATCGGGTGGATAGTTCCTTAGGAATCTGCAATGGAGGCAATCCAACCAACTACGGGTTCCACGGCCACACAACCCGTCAGCAGTCGGAACAGCTACACACTTCATGTCAGCAATATTTAACTTAAACACTCCATGGCGTCGACGACCTGAGCACTATCGGCAGCCGAAAGCTCTAGCCGTCGGAGTGATAGTCCCATTGACAGCCGCAACGACGGACTCACAATCGACTAACTCTTCCAACTTCCATCAGTGCTCAAGACTATTGACTTATCCTGACACATCAGTGGACCCAACAACTAATTTCTTCTGTTGTGTCGACAATCCCATCATCTATTTTCCACCGATTACCTCATACTTCAAATAATTTCTTCTTCATGCCACCAATGTGTCAACTATTCCATCATTTATATTTTGTCGACGGCATCGGCTGCTTCATCCTCTAGTTTTTGTCGACGTTTCGGTGGTCTCGTCGACTGTTCATCACCAAAACTGTGGCTCTATTTTAGCGATCATCTCCGATGAAGCTTCGGATAACCTTTATTTCCCGAAGGATAGTGAAAAGTTTCGATTCCCTTTTTTTTACAGACTTGAACAAATTTCCAGAAATCCTTGTGTGTTATCTTTTCCTCCTTCCTACCGCCATATCGGCGATCGAAACGTTTCCCCCCTATGGCATGCTGCATCGGCAGTCAGATGCTTTATCCACTATTGTTGGTTGAAATCTCTATCCATCGAAAGGATAGTCCATTAGACAACCGCAACGACGGAACCACGATCATCTAATTTCTTTCGATGTCATTCATCGATGGTCAAAACAACTATTTTCTTTCAACGTCAGCCACAGCATCGACGGTTCCATCCTCCAAATTTTGTCGATGGATCTGACCAAGTGAGGCGACGTTTCAGCGGTTCCATCAACTAACCTCCACCGATCGATGCTCCAATCATCTAATCATCAGTGAAGCAATCAACTAACTTCCGTCAATCGCTGATGGGTTCAACACTTAGACAAATTTTTGAAAATTTTCTTCTTCCTCATCTACGTCAGTGCCTTCATCGTCTAATTTTCTCTGTCGTTTTGGTGGTCTTCAAGGGTTCTCCACTGACGTATCAATACTTTCAACTTCTAAATTTCACCGTCAAATCGACTAAATTCCATCGATGATTTCCATACTTAAGAAAATTCGGCAAAAACTTCCTTTATTCTTTCGATGCATCGGCACCTTCATCACCTATTTTCCACCGACGTATCGGCGCTGTCATCGTCTATCTTTTGTCGAAATTTCAGCATCCTCCAAGATATCCCGGCCGACACTATGGATCATCATCACTGATCAACTTCTGACGGCCCGACACTTCCAACTTTTTGGAAATATTTTCCTTCTTCCCTTTCGTCGCATCGGAAGTCTTTCCGTCTAAGTGAGCCAATGTTTTGGTGGTCTCATCGTCTTCCTTCCATCAGGGCCATCAAAAACCCTTTCGCCTAAATGCTCCGATGTTTCAGTGACCATCAGTTGATGGCTTCCGATGAATTTTCACACCTTTCACCATCCCCCGGTGGCCTATATCGGAGGGCCTTCTGACTAAAACTTTCACTGCATTAGAGTTGCGTCACACTAACTTTTCCGATGGCCAACAGTCTAGACACTTAGAAAAATTTCTGAATTTTTTATTCTGTGGTTCCCATTAGGCGGCCTTCCGCTTAGGTGATCCGATGCATCAGCAGGACTTCGGACTAAGTCCTCCGATGATCCCAATACTTAGAGAAATTTTTCAAAATACTGCAAAGTTCTCTTGTCATGCACAGATTTCTTCTGATTTCTATTGGGTAGAAGGAAAACTGCCTCTACTAGCTAACCTTTCATGGCCCATTCAAGCCCATGCTGCAACCATAGCTCTAATGCCACATTGTAACATCTCCAACCCTCCGATCGACGAAGAGGGCGCTACCAAACCATAAAAAATTTCCGGGCAACTAGCCCCATGAACAAGAACATGCATATAAAGCTGAAATAAAATGCTTAAAACATAAAGTATGCTAAGATGAATAAAAAATACACGAATGCATAGTTTCTCAACATACAGCGGAAGCAACATATACATTCCAGCATCAACATGTTCAGCATGATTCATTAGACATTAGATAGTAAAAGTAAATGCAAAAGCAAAATGGACACGAACACTTATCTTATAAATATCTCGTCCCGCAAGCAGCTATGTCGCTGCAACATTCCACCCAACCATAGGCCAGCGTGCTCATCAATCTCTCAGCAACACTGCCATCCCCAAGCTGGGCATGATTCCCCAAGGAATAAGGGTCAAAGCAGGCTTACACATAGCCAAGGTTACACAAAACAGCCAATTCAACACAGTTGGGTTTATCAGGCCGTCACAGAGCTAGGAAAGGCTAAATGCTAAGATGGTGGTCTCAATGGAGAGCTAAGGATGCCTATACCAGAGCTAAGTTGACTTCTAAGACATCCACACACCCAACACCAGGAATCAGTCCTTTCTCTGCTTCACGATCCCTCAGTCCCTAAATTTCCTTTCCAATACTCTTCAGGGGTTACGGAGAAGAAATCCAACAGTCTAACTCTATCTGAATGGCTCCCAAACACCAGGTTTCTCAAGCATACCCTGCCTCTAATCCTAATCTAAATAGTTCGAAGACCATCCACTGCATGCCCACAGTAAAACAAGCAGCTCATAGCTCTGTGAAGAAGATACATACAATAGGGTGATAACCCCAAACAAAAAGGTGAACATATCTCAAGTCAGACAAGACGATTCAGAGTTGTTCTTGGCCCTAGCATGGCCAAAACAACTCAGCAGCAACCCCACAATATATTTACACACGTAGCAACCAAAACCAGGGAAAGATCAACAACCCAATCCCATAATGAAACAACGGGATCCTTACACAGTCCGCAGATGGGGAAGAAGATGGATTCCCAGCATTGATAGGGAAAGCATACACACAGCATATTCATGCCCGTCAGGCTGCTCTTCCAGCTTGCTGCATGAGATCACAATCCCCCAACCCCTGCGTGAGGTAAAACCATCCCATTTCTGGCATGTACATGAGGATTCAACAAAACCATGGGGAAATTGTGAGGAGAGTGAATGGAATGACCCTATGTGGGAGGAAAAACTAGCACCACCCCTACATGAGAGTGAGCAAGACCAAAACCTCTGAGAAGTGGAATCGTGGGAGAGTGGAGTGAATGGAAAGAATGGAAGGTTGCTTCTCTTCCCCTAGCGACGTGAAGAGGAAGAGTCCGCTGGTGGAGTGGGCACGTGGGCAAGGACTCACATTCCTGCCACACCCACCACTACTCAACAATAACTACTCCCAGATAGTAGGAGAGTAAAAAGGGTGATCAACACATGGTAAACTCTCAATGCCCCCCCCCCCCCACGGGTTAGACAATCCCCCCCCTTAACCTTAGGAATCATGCCTTTTTCATTTAACGTTGCAGCATCGTAGCTGGCTGTAGGTTTATTTTAATTAATGTGCATATTTACATGATGCCCAAAACCATAATGTGTTGTATAGCACGATATACCATTGGCAGCAATCCCTATTGCTGAAACATACACAACCAAATCGATGGTTGGGCTTTTTCCTTTAGCTCCACACCACAATTGATTACAAAATATACATCATGTACCTTTTAATGCAAATGGGGTCAAAATCGGGGTATTACAGTTAGGAAACCTAAAGGAAAGGACCCACAGCAGGCTGGACTCCCCAGCGGAGTCACCAGTTCTGTTGTTCAGGAAAACACACCCTCATAACCTAGGGTCTTTGGGGTTACCAATTTACTAGGATAGACTTGCATACAATCAGCCATGTAGAAATTGAAATAGGAATAGGAAGAAAATGGAACAAACATGGTTTATGATGGTTGATCCTAGATTTTCTTCTCCTCTTCTAGTTGCTTCCACAGCTTCCAGAGCTTTCTCCAATCACCTGCAAAGAACAAGTTCTTCCTGCAAATATATTATATATATATATATATAACAAATGGTTAATGAAATACATATTCATAATGAAATAATTAAAATAATTCATAATCCGTCATATACAAGAGTGCACCATAGTGGAAGAATAACTTTTTTTATTAATAAACAGAGATGGTGAGATTACAACCCAACTTCTAGTGACAAGGACTCCTCTGCAAACTGAGGACACTGAGTTCTGCTGGTCCAATATGTCTAAAGGCATACCACCAGAATAACTTTGCTCTCCTAAGAATTATTTATTAGCCCCATCCCATGGCCTCTATTTATACATGAGCAAATAGAGAGGTTTCGATGGTTGAGATAGTTGAGATAGTTATGATTAGGGGCTCAATTGTCCTCGACTAATCGTGTTTTCTATTTTTTAACTTTAAATTAAGTTACACACGACTATTGATATAGGAAATTAGCATATGACACACTCCTTGCTTTAAGGAAACCCGTCTGTACAATGTACATGCAAGTTGCAATGCAATTACTCGTGTGTGACATGTTGGTTGTTGTGAAAATAGTCGTGTGTGCAACCCTAATGTCCAAACAAAAATATATTCAGCTGGTCAAGAGATGATGTATCAACTGTCATTATCATCTATATTGTTTTGGATAATTCAATCCAGTTTGTCCTTTTTTGTCCTAGCATATTGGATGTCATTACTCAGACGGAGAAGTGCCATTTTACATGATAACAATTCTCGAATGATTATTCTATTTTAAATTATGTGCAAAGTTTGCTAGTGATTGCTTTAGAAAACAAAGAGGAATTTGATTTCTCTCTCTCTAATGTTGTTGCTGGTGTGCATAAAAGTAATAATTTGGATGTTTTGGAATAAATGTTATATTTTAGAAGTGATCCATTCACTCTCGTTGATCTACAACTTCCATCAAATTCCTACATTATTGCATGCACCAATACTCAGAGTTTTGTTGAAGAAGGAGAAAATGGTGCATCCACCATCTTAGTGGAGAACTTGGAACCTTTGTTCCACACTCTCAGATATTATATGACCTTATTTGGATCTGATATGACCTTCTTTGGTTCTAATTTTAAGTTTCAAGAGCCTCTGGTCATGCTTGTAGCTTTTCTCATCGATTTTGGTGTGAAAAATCAAGTACCTCAAGTGTCTTTCAAAATTGTTGTTGGGGATTTGATTTCATTTTTCTATAATGAGTTTTCTGATATTATATTTTGTGAATCATTGGTTATTTTAGAAGCTATATCATATTATGGAGCTCAAGCATTCTCTCTCCATAGTCCCAGAACTT
Organism: Pseudotsuga menziesii; assembly: GCA_001517045.1. Lineage (NCBI taxonomy): Eukaryota > Viridiplantae > Streptophyta > Pinopsida > Pinales > Pinaceae > Pseudotsuga > Pseudotsuga menziesii. The sequence continues at coordinate 189,398 of LPNX010050204.1, forward strand.
CTCTACCTTCCTACTTGATCACGTGTTCATCTCCTCACAGAACAAGTAAAGATGGAGTCATTCTGCATTCTCCTGGACACTTGCTCGTAACACTTGGAGCTGATTTTACCTCACATGGTTCGATTTTCAAGGCTGAAATATATCAGTTTCTTGGGTTTACATCACTTGGTTTGAATTCTCAAGCACTTTTTCTCTCTCATTAGTTGATCTCAGTTGCTCCACATGGGTCCAGTTTTCATCTTGTAGTTGTCTATGTTCCCAATTCAGTTTAGCATATTATTCTTCTTCCAAAGAGGAAACTTCCTCTAGACTAAATGAGAGGTTCACATGCACAGTATCAAGGTGCTGCTACAGAAAAGAACCAAGATACTACATTTGTTGCTGCATAGTGTTGCAAATTGCAACAAAAATTTTACAAGTTTTTACCCAAAGAGGAAAATTGTTCTCTTAAGTATAACTTGTTTACCTGATTCACTGTTTTTTTGAGAGGGGGGGGGGGGGGGTTCCCCGGGGGTTTTTTCCTTTTTCTTTTTTTTTTTTGGTTTTTTTTTTTTTTTTTTTTTTTTTTTGGGGGGGGGGGGGGGGGGGGGGGTTCCCATGAGGAACTCCCCATTTTCCTTAGTTTATTAAGAAGCTTTTATTTATTTTATATTTTATGGGTGACTTTTGGCCTAGTTACCAAGGCCCAAAGTTGTCCAAGTTAGGATTTGAGGGGAGGTGTTAGGATTATATAATCCTCCCTTGTCCATATATAGTCTATTTAATCATATTTCCTAAATTAGGATTCATTTATTTGATTTTGGTTCCACCATTATATTGGTGCCACTAGTGCCATTAGTTCCATTGGTGCCACCAGTGCCAACTACTAGAGTGTGGGGAACACATATAGAGGTTAATTTCCACTTACTGCATGTTCATGCATGAGTTTATGTGCCTCTGAGACCAATCCCTAAATTTTAGGATCCAACTCCGAGCCCCACAAGCAGCCTCCAATAGTTGGTTGTGGTAGGTAGGAATTTATGTTGAGTCAACCTCCAATTACATTCAGTTAGATCACTTTCGGTTGAGCTAGCGCCAGTTCTACATGGTTGCATGGGAAGAGGCATCTTTTCTCACCTACATCATCATTTTAACTAGTATAACTAATTGTTAAACCGATTTAGACATGTGGAGTTAGACTAGTGAGCTCCGACAGTGATTTAGACACTCCTAGTTAGCCAGTCAGTCATGTTTAATTCATAGATTCGAATCTATTGAGTTTAGTTGTCATTGATGTCAAAAAAGTTAATTAATTTCAAAGGAAGTGATGATGTGACTATTGAGTATGGTTGTCATTGATTTCAAAGAATTTCATTAATGTCAAAGGAAGTGATGATGTGGCATGTGTAATGAGGCTAGGAAACCAGTGTGTGATGAGGCTAGGAAACCACATGATGGTGTTCTGGTGCTATTAGGAAGTCATTTTTGTAATCTGACATCATTCTGGAAGACTATGAAAATTTTGGAAATTGACTAAGTCTCTTCAAAACGGTCGGTTGAATCATCCATGACGGTGTAAATCATACAGTCGCTATGAAACGGTTAGCTGAATCATCCATGTCAGTGTAACTCATCTAGTCTCGCCGAAACAATCGGAGAGGTTGGGAAAATATTGTTTCGGCACAACTGAAAGAAATTCGCCGACACCGTTGCCAGGTGACTCACGAGTGGGCACTGAAACAATCAAAGAGCCTGGGAAAATATTGTTTCGGCACAACTAAAAGAAATCTATACAAACCGTCAAAGGTTACTCATGAGTGGGTGTCAAAAATATCGGAGAGGCTGAGAAAAAATTGTCGATAACAAAGGTTGTCGAGTGCTCAGGTTAACTCGGAGTTTTTCGTCGAAACGGTCGCATGACCAAAATTCAAAATAAAATGGATAATGCAGCTGATACAGTCGGTATGACTTAGACAATGCCGTCAATACAATCGACCAATACGCCAATACGCCGAGAAAAGGTGACAATGTCACCGATACAATCGACCGATGCGTCGATACGCCGAGAAAAGGTGAGAATGCATTAATAGGCCAATACACCAATATAATATTTTGGTCGGGCTACTAGACTTATCGGTTCTTCTAAACATAGAACCTAACTAAAATATTGTATGGTCAAGTAAGGATGAATGACTAAGGATGTGACAAACAAACAGATTTTGTATTGTACTGTCAAGTAAGGATGAATGGATAAGGACGTGACTAATAAATAGAGTTTGTTTTTAATAATAACATAGACGTATTATTTTTGAAAAGGCATGTTTATGAATGGATATGAGTATCCGGAATAACGTTTAATGAAGAGGCACATCTTTAGAGGGAAAGGTTGTGAGTATTGAAAAATTAATACGTTGTAAAGCTATGGAGGAAGTATTTAAACTAAAGTTCAAAGAGGAAAGAAGTGTGTCTCTGGTGTCTAGATCAAGTAGCAACAGTAGAAGTCAGAGACCAAGTAAGTGATGAAATATTAGTGACAAAATTGAAGAACCAAGAAGATATGGAAGTCTGGAGAAATCAAAATAGGGTGGTAGGGTGGCACTAGGGCAGTCAACAGACCTGCATGGGGTCGTAGCCACCTTCCAGTAGTAGCTGGTAAATAGGTTGTTGTAGCATCCTTTCAGTAGCAAATGATAAAACCAGGGGGTCATAGTCTTCTTCCAGTAGCAGCTGGTAAATAGGATGTTGTAGCATCCTTTTAGTAGCAGTTGATAAAACCACGAGGTCGTAGCCTCCTTCCATTAGTTTCCAGTAAATAGGGTGTGGTACCATCCTTGTATGTTGTAGCAGGTAGAAACTATTTGTAAATATAATTTTGCAATTATAGGGCGTATTGGTGGTTTTCCCAATTGGGTTCCATGATAAAATATGTGCTCTATGTTTCTTATTGATTCTGAGTGTTAATGACTAATGTTTAAAAGTGGTTTTTAAATTATAAAATTTAAGAATATTGAGTCACCCTCCCCCCCCCCCCCCCCCCCCCCCCCCCCNCCTACTGAAAAACCACTAAATGGATCAACAAGAAGGGTTAGCCACAAACAGACCTCCATTATTCACAAAATATTATGCATACTGGAGTGTGAGAATGAAGTGCCATCTAATGTATCTTGGATGGAAGGTTTGGGCAGCAACTGAAAGAGAATATAAAATAACAGATGACTGCATACCTACAAATAGTGTGGAGCTAGGCCAATATGAGGGTAATGAAAAATCCTTAAATTCCATCCTAAGTGGATTGACAAACTATGTATTTACAAAAGTTATGTGATGCAAGACTGCCAAACAGGTTTGGGATAAATTAAATATTATCTATGAAGGGGAATATAAATTCAAAGAATCCAAGCTTCAGACATATCAAGGACAGTTTGAAAGCCTTAAAATGAAAGAAGAATAAAATATTGGGGAATACCTTTTAAGAGTAGATGAGGTTGTCAATGCTATTAGAGGTCTTAGAGGAAAATTAAAAGAAAGAGAGGTGGTTAACAAGGTACTAAGAACATTTCCAATGAAGTATGACTCAAAAGTGTCCACTCTAGAATAATGAGATGATCTTGATGCCATGATAGTATATGAACTACATGGGATCTTCGTTGCATATGAGATGAGGACGGGATAGAATGAACCTTCAAGAAAAGAGGTAGCATTTAAATCCCTATCCAAGAATCAATTAGAGAACCTAGATGATGAAGAGGCTCTCTTCATAAGAAAACTTGAGAAAGGTACTAGGAAATATAAAGGAAAGCTACCTTTGAAATTTTTTAACTATGGAAGATTTGGACATTTTTCCAATAAGTGTCCTTACCCAAAACAAGAGGAGAGTGATCATGAAGAATTTTGTTGTCATAAGTGTAAGTCCATGGATAAGAAGAAGTTTTAGAAAAAGAAGGAAAACTTCTATTCCAAAGAAGATAGTGATGATGAAAGAAAAGATGCAGAAATACTATTCATGGAAATAGATACTCAAACTCAGAATGGTGAATCATATGAGGAATCAGAAGTGGATCTAGAAGCTCAATACATAGTTGTTGTTGATGAAATTGAAAAATGTAGGAGAAGGAACAATGTTTTGAAAGAGAAATTGAAAAATGTAGGAGAATGAACAATGTTTTGAAAGAGAAATTGTCAAAGTACCAAGAAGAAACAAATCAAATTATTATGGAATTGAAGAACTAACTACAAGAGGCCAAGAAAATTGAAGAGGACCTAGTAGTGCAGTCGAGGAAGACATTACAAGATTCTAAAAAACTTGAAAAATAGATTATTCAATTTAGAAAAGGGGTTGATGAAGAATCTATCAAATCAAAGTTTGAGAACAGTTCAAGGATTTTAGATGATATCTTAAGTAACCAAATACCATCAAGTGATAAATCTGGTTTGGGTTTTGACAAAGAAAAGAAGAAAGAATATTCATCCTTCACAAACCAAGGTGGAAATAAAATAATCTATGTTTCTGTACTAAAGAGTCCAGTTAAAAAGGAAAAAAGCAAGAAGTATACTCTATCTTTTATGACAAAAACAGAACTAATGAGGTGTCTAAGAGACCAATGACAACTAGATATCAACAGATCTGTTTGGGTCATTCTTACTGTTTTAATCATTTTGGTAATAAAGCCCTGAAATGAAAAGCTTATGGAAAGGTTCATGAATACAAGAAGGATGCACCTAGTAAACCAAAGGAAATAAATCATAACCATTTTGGATCTCTTCAAAGGTATGACATAGAGTGTTACGAATGTAATAACTATGGACATATGGCTAGAGAATGTAAAATAAGAAAGAATGTTTTAGTAGAGGCTCAGAAATAGTGGAAGAATATGGAATTTGGGAAGCATAAAGATCAAATATTCCTCAAAGGAAAGTTCTATGGTTATTTCTATTGATGTCATAAGTTTGGTCACAAGGCTGCTGACTGCAGGACCAAGGAAAAAGAACAAATTTTGAGAAGGAAACAAGACACAAACACAGAAGATGATGGAATTCAAGTAAGCAGGACAACTCATAGGAATATGTGGAAGAAAAGGTCAGACTATGAACACTCAGAAGAAACACAGATTTCAAACACCAGTGAGGTCTCCAAAGATGGTAATGAGCATAATAGTGCCATAGATAAAAATGACATTCATTATGAGGAAAAGAAAGATGGAAATGTAAAAGAATACACCGATGAAGATGAATATGAAGGTGATGAAGAAGGATATAAATATTGTAGAATCCTTTTCTAATATATCTAATGATCTAAAGAGAACCCTGAAAATAACGTTAGGAGGGATCATATACTCAGGGGGACTTAAATTCAAAAAATTCCAAATGATATCTAAGGAAAAATTCAATTGGTATCTAATGTTGAGGTATGATTAAATATATCTTCCTCAAAAGCAAGAGATGAATAGGGTTAAATGATAGGATTGGTGCATGGTTGACATAGAGAAAAGATGCATAAAGTTGGTTGGAAGTAGACTGAGAGAGACTCAATAATGGAGGAGAAGGAAGCACACTGGTAGGGGGATTCTGTGAATTTATCACTTAGGTTATCATTCAAATACTTGTTGCAAGAAGGAAAATAAGGATGCTAACTAAGACTATCATTATTCAAGCAATATTAGTACCAAGTCCAGTTAACAAAGGGAAGAGACATGTTGGAAAGGGAATTTGTCAAAAAGAAGAAGAGGCAGCATGTCAGGGGGGGATATGTTGACAAGGGGAGCTATCAGAAGGAATACTTTGTCATTAATGTCAAAGGGGGAGAAAATTAAGGAGTTGTTCCCATCAATTCCAAAGGGAGATAATGTTGAGTTTAGTTCTCATTGATGTTAAAGAAGTTCATTAATTTCAAAGGAAGTGATGATGTGACTGTTAAGTATAGTTTTCATTGATGTCAAAGAAGTCCATTACTGTCAAAGGAAGTGATGATGTGGCATGTGTGATGAGTCTAGGAGACAAATATATGATGAGGCTAGGAAACCACATGATGGTGTACTGGTGCTATTAGGAAGTCATTGTTTCAATCTGACATCATTCTAGAACACTATGAAAATTTTGGAAATTGACTAAGTCTCTCTGAAACAGTCGATTGAATCATCCATGTTGGTGTAACTCATCCAATCGCTGGGAAACATTCGGCTGAATCATCCATGTCGACGTAACTCATCTAGTATAGTGGAAATGATCGGAGAGGTTTGGAAAATATTATTTTGGCACAACTGAAAGAAATCCGCCAACACCATCAAAGGTGACTCGCGAGTGGGCGTTGAAATGATTGGAGAGGTTGGGAAAATATTGTTTCGGTGCAACTGAAAGAAATACACCGACACCATCGTAGGTGACTCGCAAGTGGGTGCCGAAATGATCGAAGAGGTTGAGAAAACATTTCCAATAACAAAGGTTGTTGAGTGCTCGGTTCAATTCGGATTTTTTTTCTGAAATAGTCTTATGCCCTAAAATCAGAAGAAAATGGATAAGGTAGTCGATACAGTCGGTATGACTTAGACAATGACATCGATACAATCAACCAATATGTCAATACGCCAAGAAAAGGTGATAATGTCACCGATACAATCAACCGATACGCCGAGAAAAGGTGACAATGTGCCAATATGTCAATACACCAATATAATTTTTTGGTCGAGTTACTAGACTTACTGGTTCTTATAAACATAGAACCTAAATAAAAGACTGTATAGTCAAGTAAGGATGGACGGCTAAGGATGTGACTAAAAAATAGATTTTTTATTGTACAGTCAAGTAAGGATAAATAGCTAAGGACGTGACTAACAAACAGAGTTTGTTTCTAATAATAACATAGACATATTATTTTTGAAAAGGCATGTTTATGAATGGATATGAGTGTCTAGAATAACGTTTAATGAAGAGGCACATCTTCAGAGCGAAAGGTTGTGAGTATTGAAAAAGTATGAGGATGTAAAGGTATGGAGGAAGTATTTAAACTAAAGAGAAAATAGAAAAGAAGTGTCTCTAGTATCCAGATCAAGTAGCAGTAGTAGAAGTCAGAGACCAAGTGATGAAAGATCAATGACAAAATTGAAGAACCAAGAATATATGGAAGTCTGAAGAAATCAAAATAAGGTGGTAAGGTGGCGCTAGGGAAGGAAACAGGCCTGCAGGGGGGTCGTAGCCTCCTTCCAATAGCAGCTGGTAAATAAGTTGTTGTAGCATCCTTTCAGTAGAATCTTATAAAACCAGAGGGGCGTAGCTTCCTTCGAGTAGTAGCTGGTAAATAGGATGTTGTAGCATCCTTTCAGTAGCAGTTGATAAAACCATGGGGTTGTAGCCTCCTTCCAGTAGTTATTGGTAAATAGGGTGTGGTACCATCCTTGTCTATTGTAGCAGGAAGAAACTATTTGTAAATATAATTTTGTAGTAATAGGATCTATTGGTGGTTTTCCCAATTGGGTTCCATGATAAAATATGTGTTATGTGTTTCTTGTTGATTATGTGTGTTAATGATTAAATTTTTAAAAGTGGTTTTTAAATTATATAAGTTAACAATATCGATTCACTTCCTCCCCCCTCTCTCAGTATTGTCCAATATTCCAACAGAATCTTATCCACATAATTTGAATTCTACTTATTGTAACACCATTGTAATACTCCTGGAATGAATAGATATTAATGTTGTAATTAACTTATCAATTCTTATCGGATTTGTCTAAAATTTGTCTTCTTCAGTGTACATTGTTATTGATATTCCATTGCATAATACTACTTCACAATTGCTCTCATTTGCATGTAGATCAATAGGTTCACAAATTTAATGCTATATGCACAAGTTCTAACTTTTCGCTTCTATTTTCCTTCCCAACTCTAAAAAATATGAATCTCTTTTGTTTTCCATAAACATAGTGCTAACAAATTCCTTTGGTGGAGAATTTGCATCCCCTTCTCATTCATGTGATCGAGTCTATGATGCCACAATATTTTATCTACTATTATAGAAGCTAAATCAATAGAAGAGACGCCATTAACAGTAAATAAATACAATATACATACCTTCTCTCATTTTTCTATTATCAGTGATCCAATAGTGACCTTCCACAACTTTTTTGTAAATGTAGTTGTGCATCCTTAACTTTCCAAAAACCCTAATTAAATTAGATTTATTCTTAAATCAACAATGTGACTTTCCTCTTTCAAAAACCATTGGTTTACATTCAGTAATTTTATCTTTATCTTACCCTTTCCAACAATTTTACATGATTCATCATCACCCAAATAAACATGTCCAAAATTACCTTGAACATAGTCTTGAAAATATTTCTTATGGGGTGTGGCATGAATGAATCCTCTAAGATTAACACCCAATAATTAGTAATATTATCTAATGAAATAATTAAACCATCTTGCAACAAGTCACCAACTACATTTGCTTCCTAATTATTCTTGTGTTGTCCATATCATTTCTTTCATTTTTGGGACCAAATGTATTTCTTCATATGTCCTTTCTCTCACAATGCCAACACTCCAACTTCCCTCTAGATTTATATTTTCCCTCTTTAGACTTACTACGATTCCCTTGGACCTTTCCTCTCTCCATTTTTTCCCCTGTTCTCCATAGTCAAAGCATTACTTGATGTCTCATGTGTGCTTTTCCATCACATTTCCTCACTAAGGATAACACCAACAACATCATAAATATTTAAATTTGTTTAAATAGAGACATTATCACTCACATCCATGAGAAAATAATTATATATTTATAGTAGTGATCAAAAAATCAAAATGGTTCTAGTATCAATGCCCTTAATGAGGGGAGTTCAAGATGTAAATATATACAAACTGTTGGGAAACACAATCACCAATTTGTATAACAATTTTTTTCTACATGAGGTGTTAACACAAAAAAGTGTTCACCTAGCTCTACATGGTCTAAACCATATACATACATCATATTTCTACCATATTTCCCTTACTTTTGACCTTCACAATTGTATTTCCACAAAAAATGGTCCAAAACATTATTATTTACTATGGTTTACCCTCACTCTCTCCCAAAAAAGGGTTTAAAACCCTAAAAAGGGTCCAAAAACCCTAAAAAAGAGAAAGGGTCAAAAAACCATAGGAAAATACCATAGGTTACCATCTTGGGTCATAAAACCCTAGACCTTACTATAAATAGATTGTGAAGGGCTCTCCCAAAATACTGTTTTCCTCATTTTCATTTGTGGATATGTTGTGACACCTTTTGCTCTCAGGTATTCACATACTCCCCTTGCCATCACTCTCGTTCCATTCACACGATGTACGTTGAGACATTCTCCATACCCATCTTAGATCCATTCCCTGTTTGACAACTGCCCGTGGAGACAACTGGAGAACCAACCCGTGGAGAGGTGAAACCACTTCCGAGCACAGCTACGGTGGCCCGTTTTATAGGAAAGGAGGTATGTATTTATTTATTTGCAATTGTTTTGTTTTACCGATATATGAAAAAATGTTTAAAAATATTTTCTTTGTGTTACTAATATAGTTTCTTGTTTTATTTTACATTGAACTCTTCCTTACTATCACATCGATCTAAGGCTAGTGCTTTTGCACGTAACAAGGGAGAAATCCCCATTACAGTTTTGGTGACTCCACTGTTTGATCCATTTGAATCCCTATTTTTGCAGGTTTTTTGCAAGTTTTTCTTTAGTTTCTGCTTTCAGTCGTCACCAATCGGGCCCCCTCGCAGCCAATCCGAACCTTTACTGCATCATTTCCTACCCCCCGACCCTAGTTGGCTCTGCTTTTTTTTTAATTTCATGTTCGGTCTGAGTCGCATTTATTTGTCCAAAAGTCATGACCCAGTCGCTCCTTTTTTCCTGATAAGCATGACCTAGGTCACGAATTTAGCCTCGATATGCACGACCTGGCACAAACAGCCAAATTGTGCTTGTCCTGGCTTCTGGAGCTACCCCAGTCGCCCCTATGACCTTGTTTCAAGCGACTCAGCCATGTCTTACCCTTTGTTTTGCATGACTTGATTGTTTTATGTCCCGATCGAATATGCCTCTCTGTCCCATGCAACCCATATCACACCTATTCCACCAATAGGTGCGACTGCCAATTTTCGGTCTGTTTTTTGTGCTTGTTTTAGACCCCTGTCTGTCTCGACATGTTTTTCTTTCCAGAACCGATCTGTTACAACCCCTTGGTGTGTTTGAGGTCTCCCCTGCTTGGATGTTGAGTTTCCATAGTTGAGCTCCGTAGTCAAAACCCCATGCTTGTTTCATGCGTTTAAAGTTCCTTATTACTCATTTGTCTCAAGTATAGTTTTATTACTGGAAGAAAAATGTTTGACATATAGTTGCACACAAATTCACACCACTAAGTGAACTTGCTCGGTTCATGACCCCGAGCAGAGACTTAAAAGAAATTAATTAAGTTAATAACATTCAGATCAGGTTATAAACCCTATCCACTTAACTATGGGAAGTATTTGGGCATAGCCCTAAAACTCATTGTGAGGAGTACCATAGGAACCTAGAAGTAGCTAGTCATTGACAGGACCTTCCAAGCGAAAAGGGCAATGACCCCTACCTGATTGACTAGTTCTCACCCGTGAGGTAAACCAAGAGCTGTCGTTTGTGGAAAAGCGGTTATCAATTTTACCTGAGCTATGGAGTGAGGGGTACACCCCAATACACAAGTTGTTAGATAGCATTGGTGGCCGAGTGACTCCCTTGAACCATTAGGAAGTCGAACAAACCTGGGGTCCATATTCATTCCCAGTCACTAAAACACAGCAGTTCAATTGGTCATCATATCTCCACCATGTTACTTGTATCGGATTAGGGGGAACACCCCCTCATTTTGGTTCTTTGAACCATCACCGTCGAATCCATCTTCAACGTCACTCACCACCCTCAGAGCCACACATGGAATCTAAGTCCAATTTGGATTCTTATCAATCCGAACCCATTTTATTCACTGCTCCATCTAGCCCCATGGTTGGTGTGCATCCAGATCCTTTCTATAGAGGGATAGTTGGTGGTGGTCATGTGTCCTTACCATCTGTCACTGCATGTATCCCTTCTACCAAACCAATTGGTCTAGGTTCTAGTGGCCCATTTCCATTGCACACACCGCGGTTGGTACGCTACCCACTAGTGGTGGCCCCACACCAGCTACCATGGTTCCTACCATACCACCTTTTATACTTGGGGGAAATGGCCCTTCCACATCCATTTTGACTATCCCCACTATGGGAATTCAACCTAGTCCACCCCCATCCATGCATGGGAACTACGTTCCTACAGCCACTGGCACCATTGTTCGTCCTTCCCGAGCCAACCTCGCTATAGCCTACCCTTCATGGATAGTCTCAACCTTCCAGATTTGGAAAGGTTGACAAATGACCCCATTATTCATCAACCACGCTAGCCTCCCATTCCTACAAAACTTCCCCTAGACATCCCTAAGTTTGAGGACAAGGCAAGCGAGGAACCTCAAAACCACATCATGTCTTTCCACTTGGGGTGTTCATCGAACAATATTATGGATGATTCTATTAGATTAAGGTTGTTCCAGTGCACACTTATGGGTGTTGCAGGCAAGTGGTACATCAAGCTGCCTCATGCCACTTACCCTGACTTCTCCTCACTCGCTTCAATGTTCCTTCAATATTTTCAGCTACTCGTCTGTTACGATGACTGAGTGGAGATATTATTATCCTATCACTAGACCACCGCTACCCACATGAGTGGCAATGTTGACGTAGTTTGTGCAAGATCGAATTGGAGGATAGGATCTTCCTTGACTGGTTTCTCAAAGCCTTACTCCCCCCAATAGCCAAGGACATTGCATCTGAGTGACCCCAAATAGAGGAAGAAGCCATCCTTAAGGCTCAGTAATTTGAATTGATCTACATCCAATCCGATTACTTATATACCATCATACCATATGCTCCCTGAGACGACACCTCTCATCATGATACATCAGGGGAATCTCACGTTGTTGATGGAGTCATTGGCTCTATTACCCAGCACCCCCAGTTTGATGTGGCCTCTCCCATCATGCCACCACACATGGGTAACTCCCATCATGTTTCCCAACCTAGTTATTCCCCTGATTACTCATGTATGATCTCTCAATCTAGAGCTACTTCATCTTATGCTCCCCTCGGTTACGCCCCTAATTACTCATGCATGACGGCTCAATCCGGAGCCACTCCTTCCTATGCGCCCCTCGCACCAACTCCCTACTATCACGGACCGACATGTTCGTCACACTCATGTTCTATCCAAACGATCAAATTTACAGCCCCTCCATCTCCACTAGTCTATTATGCACCACCTTTGCAACCCACTCCAACTTTGGGGTTGACTCCTCCAGTTTCCACGGGACAATTTTATGCTCAACAAAACTTTCCTAACCAACCCGACCCCAATAACCAACAAGGGCAAGGCAAGAATAAGAGAGATAGAAAACAAGGAAATAACCAACCATAAGGAGGCATCCAACAGGCCAACCCTCCAAACAACAACGGTGTCGACCCTCCTACACAGATTCCTGAGCTTCCAAATAAACTGGGGAAGAACCTGTAGTTGCGAACTAATCATCTGTGTTCTATCTGCATCATCTACAATCATTACACTCATCACAGTCCTGACATGGCTTGCATCCAACAACTCCTTCAAAATGACAATCAACATGATCCAAATTCGGCTGCTCCAACTTAGCCCAACCCTGCGCCACCAAGTCCTTTGCCTATGGTACTCCAAAACACCCTACAACACCAAGGAATGGTTTCCACACAGCCCTTGGCCCCACCTGCCCCCGCAGCTCCTGTTGCGGCCCTACCTACTAAGGCTAGTTTCCATCACCTCATGATGTTGTCATTTGAATTCAACCTTCAGACTCGACGCAACCAATATGGCTCCACCTTAGAAACCACTGACCCATCAATGGAATATACCTCTATCACTCTCGACATGTCTCTGAACTTACTGATACCTCCCACAAACATGGTTGCTAGAGCACTGTGATTCCCTATACGTTGTGTCGCAAACAACACTACTGCTTGAGATGCTCTCAACTACAGTATAGTTGATGACTTAGCCCAGTCTCCTATAGCCATGTCTACTTTGGAAGTGCTTAGAACTTTCTCGTCACAGCGTAAAGCATTTTTTTCCATGCTATGCATCGTTGATCCTTCAGATTCCAAGTTGATCACCTTCGACTTGGATCAAGGAGAGCTCAGGATACCTTCTACTGTTGCCTTCCAAGTTTCAGTCTCAATTCAAAATTTGTTCATACATCGATGCATTATTGACAAGGGGGCATCCACTCACATTATTTCAACCTTTGTTTGGAAGAAACTTGGGTTCCCTACCCTTCAACCTTCTACCACTGCTCTTTGCACCTATGATGGTCACTCTACTCAACCGCGGGGGATTCTCACAAATGTTACTATTGATTTAGTTGTTAAATCGATGTTGATTGACATTGAGGTTGTCAATTTCCAACTTGACTATAACCTCCTCATAGGATGTAGCTACATGTATGTCATGCGAGCTGTGGACTCTACCATCTTTTGAATCCTGATGTTCCCTCATGATGGGAAGATCGTGACTGTCAACTAGTTAACCTACTATGATCCTAAGGGGCCAGCCACACCGGAGCATGTCCTTCTGACTATTGAGACCACCATCAACAACATGTCCATTCCATCTTTATCTGTTGTTGGCCCAAGCTTATTTTCCAATTCCCCTATGACGAACACCTTTTTGTCCTTAACTCCTCCACCTTCGCCAACTAACGTATCGGATTTTTGCACCATCACTTCCGATACCATTCCAACCACATCGCAACCTCAACCTCAGTAATCTAGGAACTATTTGGGTTCGTTCCCAATCCACACGATTCCCTTCTTATTTCCTCCATCTAGCATCATGAGAAATCTTGACGTGGCTACTATGAACCTACCAAATTTTACGCTTGGAATTCCTATGTGGTACCTCGATCCACCCACCCCACCCCCGACCCCCCAAGTTGTGTTTACTCCTGTCCAACCCACCAAGATGGTTTCACACCCACCTCCTAGTCCATCAAAGACTCGTCCTGTCTCCAAGCTTATCCCTCCACCTCCAAAGAAGGTTGGGGGAAAGGAAGCCAAAGAAACGACTAAACCACGTCTAGCTCCCATGTGTGCTTTGTGCGATGTCCAAGGCCATGCAACACAAAATTTTCCTAAGTTTCCTATCCTTCACACCCACATGAACACTCTAGATGAGGCCGATGGCACTCCAGTGGTCACCATACCGGACCCATCAGTGGTCAAGAATAATTCATTGCGAACCAACCATCCTTGTGTAGTTTGTGGCTTGTATGGTCATAAGTCTCACCATTTCCCAGAATCTCCTGATTACTGAACACTCCTTCATGACCTTCGAAAACACTCTCACGAGTCTGGCATCATTATCCTTGAGGAGATCCACCCTCTAGTTTCTTCTTTGAACACAACCAACACCATATACATGATCTCCAATTCCAGTAGTCCTTCCATCTCCCGAGTCATGGACGATCCCTCTGATCTATCTATGCATTGTTTTAACAATGATGAGGAGATCCTTGAAGCTATTTCCACTCCTAAGTACCCTTAGGATGATATGCATCATTGCTCCTTTTTCATTCCCAATGAACCTTCTTCATCATCGGACCAATACTCAATTGAAGTGAAAGAATTCATCCATGGAAAAGTAGACTGATTCAAGAACCCCAATCCGGCACCAGACACCTTTGAAGAGGGGAACATGGCTAACATTTCTCCAGCCATCAATTCAATATATCAACCAACCCTGAGGAAGTTGAAGAAATTACATTGGGAGCGCCTTGCTCCCCTGAAGAAGTTGCTTCATACAAGACACTTTTTCAGGAGTTTCGTGACATCTTCACTTGGTCATATACAGAGATACCTAGACTTGATCCATCTATCATCGACCATCATATCAACACATGGCCTGATGTGGCACCTGTTCACCAAAAACAAAGACCCATTCACCCCTCAAAGGCTCCCTCTGTAAAAGTTGAGATCAAAAAAATACGTAAAGCAAATTTCATATACCCCATTGCATATACCACTAGGGTTTCTAATCCTATTCCCGTTATAAAAAATAAGGTACCATTCTTGTATGTACTGACTTTCATGATTTTAACTTGGCATGTCCCAAGAAAAGTTTCCCCACTCTGTTCATTGACCAGATCATTGACGCATATGCCAGACATGAATTCTTTTCTTTCATGGATGGTTTTTCCGGTTATAACCAAATTCAAATTCAGAAAGAAGACCAGTACAAGACTACTTTCACAACCCCCTGGGGCACGTTTGTGTATCAAGTTATGCCATTTGGCCTTAAAAATGTTGGAGCCACTTTTCAGCGAGCCATGACATTTTTCTTCCATCACCTTATCCATATCATATTGGTCTACTTAGACGACCTCCCCACTCGCTCTCGGAAGTGGTCACAACATCTAGATGACTTATGACAAGTCTTCTTATGATGTCACAATTACAATGTTCTCTTGAAACCTCTCAAGTGTGTTTTTTGTTTCCTAGATGGGCGTTTACTTGGGTTTATCATCTCTTACAAAGGGATTGCAGTCGACCCTCTGAAGGTTCAAGCCATTCTGAATCTTCCCTCACCGCATACTTTGCGCCAACTGCAGAGTGTCCAAGGTAAGGCCAATATCCTTCGTCGATTCATCCCAGACTATGCAACAAAATTCCATGGTTTTGGTACGACCGCTCTGTACCAAAATTCCATTTGTTTTGGATAAGCATGCGCAAGATGATTTTGATGCCTTGAAACAAGCTCTAGATTCCACTCCATTGTTGTCTCTGCCCAACTTCACTAAGGATTTCATTCTCTATGTGTCAGCATCTAAAAATGCAATTGCTGGAGTTTTGGTCCAAGAAGACGAGGCTCATCAAGAGCATGTGATCTAGTATGTAAGTCAAAATATTTCATGTCTCCATTTATGTTACTCGCATGAAGAGAAGATGGCCCTCTTAGTCTTCTTTTCTATTCAGAAGCTATGCCATTACATCCTTTTGAGTCGCACTCGAGTCGTGGTATATTCCAACCCCGTGAGTTATCTCTTGAGTCGCTACCTTGTTCAAGGTCATGCTGCAAGTGGATCGTCGTTTTCCAGGAGTATGATTTGGAATTTTTTTCCCCTAAAATCACGAAAGCTCTGGAATTAGTTGTCTTAATGGAAAACATCCCTCCATCGTCTTCTTCATCCCCTATAACAATCAAACTTCCAGACAAATTCTCCTATACATGCACACTCAATAATTCGAGGCTCGTTTAAGCCACGAATATCATCAACGCATTCGACACCAAACTGCTCGCTATCTCCTTATAGGAGGTGTCTTGTACCGTCGGGGAATCAATACCATATTGCATCATTGCCTCACCCATGATGAGGCTGAAAAAGTCTTGAATGACTACCACAACGGAGCCTGCGGTGGCCACCTCTCTAGTTTGACTACCGCCCAGAAGATTCTCCATGTCGATTTTTTTTGTCCTATTGTCTTTGTCGATTGCATCCATGCAGTCAAACATTCCACAATTGTCATCTCTTTGCTCCAAAAGTAAGGACTCCTCCCGCATCGTTACATCATGTGGTCACATTTGGTCCCTTCTGCAACTGGGTGATTGACTTCATGACTTGTAATGCCACCTCGGCTGGCGGTCATAAGTATACCATCGTGGTCATTGATTATTTCACTAAATGGGTTGAGTCCATGCCTACATTCAATTGTGAGGCTGACATGGCGGAACATTTATTTTTCAACCATGTTATCACACGTTTTGGTGTCCCCCAACAGATAGTCTCAAACCATGGTTTTCATTTCAAGGACGTGGTTTGGACAGAGCTTTTGACCATGTTGAAGTTTGAACACTAGTACTCCTCTACATACTACCCTCAAGGAAATGGTCAAGTTGATGATTTCAACAAGATCCTCAAAACCATGCTGCAACGGATGGTGGAAAAACATAAAACCAACTGGCATCATTTTCTATTCTCCACCCTCTGGGCCTATCGTACATCCATAAAGACTGCCACCGATTTTACCCCGTTTCACTTAGTACATGGTGTCGATTCAGTACTTCCCATTGAGAGCCAAATTCCATCACCATGTCTTATCGTCAAGCTTCTCCCAAATACCTCACCATTAGAACAATGCCTTATTATGCTCAAACAAACCAATGAGGACCGGCGTGCTTCTCTTCAAATGATATAAGAAGCTAAGACTCAGTCGAAGTTCCATTTTGACTCCCACATCCACCCTCGCACCTTTAGCAAGGGATATCTCGTCCTCGTTCACAACCAAGCCAATGATAAGTTAGGGAAAGGGAATTTTATTCCATGTGGTACGGCCCATATGTATTCCATCATTTCCTCGGTAGGGGGGAATATATCCTTGCTAACTTCGACAACCACCTCTTGAAGAATCCCCGCAATGGGCTCTACCTCAAGAGTTTCTATGCCTGATGTCACCCACGATCAATCACTCATGTCAAATTTTTTCTTTCTTGTTTTACACCGTTATTGTCAAGATTCTTATAGTTTATTTCCTTGATTGCTCCATATGGATCCTACCTCGCATTGCTACGTTGGTTTCATTGACGGAGGAAGTAAATGGTCTCCTAATATCACCTCGGGTGCATGGGTTATTCATTCCCCTTCACATGAGTTGATCCATATTGATGGAATTTGTATTGGTGTTGCTACCAACAACCAGGCTGATTACGATGGTGTCATTGGTCTCCTGGGTGTCGCCTTGCACTTGGGCATTCATCACCTTGATGTCTTCTTATACTCCCAGCTTCTTGTCTCCCAGTTGAATAAATGCTATCGGGTACGTCATCCTTGTCTCTTTAGAAAGTTCCTGCACATTAGACATTTGGTAAGACATTTTGAATCCATTACATTCATACATGTTCCCATAAGTCTCAATAGTGTAGCAGACCAAATGGCTAATGACATTCTAGAGTGGCACATCAATCATCGCATATAGGAAATAAAACGGCATCTTGCATATTCATATAGTCATGCATACATATGTCATATACATCATATAGGCATCATCATCATAAAAATATTCATATAAAAATATATAAAAAAATTGCATCCATGTGCATATATATCATGTCATAATGTTGAGTACAAAACGAGAAGCCCCATAAGATTTCCTAGCTGAGCATGCATATAGTACAAAAATCCTAGTGCACCACTACACTAGGGGTAGCATCACTAGCTGTTAGTCAGATTCATAGTCCTCCTTCTGGTACTCTAGGTCTGTGCCCTCCTCCATGTCCTCCTGTTGGAGACATTTACCACCATACACACTCATTTTGGTCAATTTGGCCTAGTTAAACCACTATCCTAAGTTTTATTGACTTAATTGACATCATAGGAG
>LPNX010050204.1:210752-260210 GCA_001517045.1 Pseudotsuga menziesii
GTTGAGCACAAATTTCGATATATCCATCCCAAATTGATTTGTTGTGGACTGTTGGCATTCCATACTGATCTATTGTTAGGAGATTTGATCACATTGGTACCGCTATCTTTTGACATTTCCCACTTTTTAGAATATATGTTTTTATGGTTGGGGTGTCGATATGGAATTTTCACAATGTCATTGTCTTTTACGAGTGTCATTTTTTTAGCTTTGATCTGAGTAGAAAGTTGTGTTTTCATCTCTTGAGGTTTTAAGGTTTCGTTCTGTATCTTTTCCAACTTGTTTTCTAACTGCATGTTATCATTTTGAAACTTCTTAATCACTTCTACATGTGATTTTCTGTCATCTTCAAACTTCTTAAGTTGTTCCTTAAGATCTTCATTATGCCTTCTCATACAACGATTTTTTTCGTGTTTGTCTAGAAGTTTTCCTTCAATGTCTTCCGTAGATTGTTCTGTCTTTCGACTACTTTTCAACTTCTTAATTTTTGTGACTAGTGTCTTGTTACGATTACCTAATTTGAAAATTTCTTCGGAATGGCTTGATAAAACCTTGTTGACTTTTGTCAGTTCTAACTTATGTGTCTTCTTATTGTCGTCATACTGCTGCTAGAGTTTTTCTTTTTGTTGTTTATGATGATGTAACTCTACTCCTTGATTTTCTAACCTCATCTGGACTTGCGCCAATTCAGCATCTTTTTGCATGATGAGTTTGTTTAGATGCTCTATTTCTTCTTCTAATTCACTATCGCATCCATATGGTGATTTGTTGTCATTTTTTGACTTTTTGATCTGGTCTTCTAGGTTTTGATTATGAATTTTTAAACATGATATTTCTTTATCCTGATCAAATAACATTTTCTTGTTATCTCTTATGGTTCATTCTAGCTGTCGATTTTGACTCCATAAGCGGTGATTCTCATCGTCTTTCCACTCTTTCAACCACTTTTTCGTCTCAACCTCAGATTGTAGACTTTTATTGATCACCTTGTATTGTTCTAACTCATCCACTGTTGTTTGTATTTGTGCCTTCATTTCCGAATATTTAGTAGCCATTGTTTGTGACTATGTTTCTACTTCACTTTTGTCTTCACTTATTCTAGAAGGGTAGATACAAAAGCTGTAATAATTCTCAATATGTCTCTTTTGGAAAAAACTTTCTTCGACTATTTCTTGTTAGGTTAAATAACCTTTTTTTTCCAAAAATAATTAATTTTTTAATAAAATAATAATAATAATAGTTGGTTGGAAAGTCACAAATGGACATATATAAGTCCAACCATTGTAAATGTATCATATCTATTCTATCATCAATTTATATATTATTATGGCTTATTTAATATTCCAAGTCTTTTGGTAATATTATTTGTGTAAGCGAATAATTATTTGCTTCAAGTGGTATCAGAGCCTCGTTGGCTAGATTCCGGCCTTTGGCCATTTTATCAGCTTTTAGCCATTATTCCAGGTTTCCTGAATTGGGTCTTTGACCATAAAAATAGAGAGTAAAAGGAAAAAAAGTGAGACGTAAAAAGATCAAAAGTAAAAAGAAAAAAGAAAAAAAGGAAGAAGTAAAAATAAAAAGAGAAGGGAGAAGACCCCATAAAAAAAGGAAAGAAGAAAACAAAGGCCGTGGTTTTATAAAACAAACCCTTGGTTTTATTAACAAACCAACTCACACCTTAATTAAGTTATTTACTTATTGAAAGGTTATTGGATATTAAATAATAACTCATACCTTAATTAGCTTGAGTTTAGTCTTTAATTCTCTTTATTAAATAACATAAAAGCTAGAAGTGCATAAAGAAGTGATATTTGAACTTGGGTGGGGAAGTTAACAATCATTCTTCTCAACCACCTAATCTACATACAATCCACAAAGAAGTTAATCTAAATCAAAAGGTCAACCAACGTGGAGATCCAAGTGCCTTGTTAATATTATTATTATATTTATGAAAAAATATTATTAATATTAATAATTTTAATAATTACAATTATTATTTAATACAAAAAAAGAAAGAATACCATTATTATTCAAGAATTCAAAGTCAAAGACCCTCCTATCATTGAAAAATTCGAATACCATCTATTGCCGAAGAAGTCAAAGGAAGATCAATTATTGCCGAAAGTCGAAGACTATTCACCTTCAAACACAAAAATGGAGTCTCATGGTGACAAAAGAGGAATATTCCAAAAGACCGACTTAAAGTTAGCCATTGACATTCTAAAACTTGAAGGGATTATTCAAAGAAAGCCTATTAGCATCGCTATTTTCCCAACCAACGAGGAAAATCACATTAACGTCAGCTTGGCAAATCAATTAGTCATCCTAGTACTAAGTATAATCGAAAAGAAAGATAAATATGGTGGGATGCAATATGCCATTAGGGACTTAGAACTGGCAATTGATGAGTATAAGTTCACATCCCAATTCAATGTTACGAGTATTTATCTAAATGAAGTTGACATCATTCTCGGCTAATCGTGGATGGAAACATTGGGAGCAATCATCTTAAATATGAAGAAAAAGTTTTTAACATTTCCATATAAGAAGAAACAAATCAAACTGCAATATGTTTCAATGAAATCGGATTCCGAGGATGTGTCATCTGAAGATTTCAAAGACATTTCAAAGATTATTTCACATGAAGATCAAAAATCAAGACAAAAGATGCAGAAAGAATTCGACAAAGTCATCAAGGACAAAGAAGAAAAGATATCTCGTTTAAGAGATCATAATTAGAAGTTGCTCTTTCAAATCAAGAAGGCGAAAGATAGGGCACAGGACCATCAAAAGATAGAAGAGGAAAATCGAGATCTACAAAAGAAACTATTATAGCTTAAAGATGATGTGAAAAAGCAAGAAGAAACGATCAGGAATCTTAAGAATGCTAAAGATTTAGTCGAAAACAAGTTGGTGCACATTCAAAACAGGACATCAAAACTTTTGGGCTCAAAAAAACAAGTTGAGGAAACCAATGCAAATACAAATCCAGTCATCAATACAAATAAAAAAGAAGTCAAACCAACAAATGAACAAACAATAAAAACTCCTTATCGACACCCTAACTATAAAAGTCATTTTGACCAACGACAGGGTCAAAATGTACATAAACAGAGAGGTTACAATGTCAAATGCGAAGGAACACAAAATCTACAACCTAAACAAAAAACAATATTTTTTATCCAACAAGGAGACAAACAGGCAGCTCGAATGAAAGTAAATCTTGGATGGATCACTCCCGAGGAAATGCGATAATTCAGTTCATGGATTCGAAAATTATATCACCATGTCTCATCAAGTGTCGAAGTTACAAGTTCAGAGAGCCATGGAAAGACGTTATTAGTAACTGAGAAGTCCTTCACTAAACAAGCTTTGAGGACAAAGCTTCCCTTAAGGGGAAGGCAATGTAACAAACATAAAATATATAATATTAAAAATAATATTAATAGATAATTATTAATTAAATTAATAATCATCAAAGAGTCATGAATGTAGGTTGGAAAGTCACAAATGGACGTATATAAGTCCGACCATTGTAAATGTATTATATATATTCTATCATCAATTTATATATTATTATGGCTTATTTAATATTCCAAGTCTTTTGGTAATATTATTTGTGTAAGTGAATAATTATTTGCTTTAGAAGCATACTTCAGACACAAGCCAGATGGGTCGAATCTGCGGGTGTTTGGGTCCACTGCATGGGCCTGAATTGCACTTGATAAAAGGAGGGCTTTGCAACCACAAAGCATAGAATGTCTGTTTATTGGGTATCCTGATGAATCAAAAGGTTTCAAGCTGTTGGATATCAAAACAAAATATATCATCATCGAAAGGAGTGTCAAGTTCGATGAGCCTCTTCAGGAGGTGGAACTAGTCAAGGAGAAAACTGTTGATTTTCCTTCCTATTCTACTAAATATTTGGATGATGAAATTGGGGGTGATGACCCTGATTTGGATCCTCTGATTTATGATATCAATGTACAGAAAACATCAGATGTTGAATCAGAAAATGAAGTGCAAAATCATCTCCCAACATGGGCCCGACAGACACTCTCCTCCGCAGGGGATAACATTGGAAATCCGGATGATCCAAGGAGAACTCGGTCTGATTTCCAAAGAGCAGGTATTGTGCTCTCTTCTCCTGATTATTTGATGTACAAATATTTTTATTTTATGATAATTTCATACCTAAATTCCTACTACCATGCTCGAAAAAATCCGAGATGGCAAGTTGCCATGGATGAAGAGATGAATTCTCTTCAGAAAAACACTACTTGTGAGCTAGTTTCTCTTCCTCCGGGAAGGAAATTGGTTCAATGCAAGTGGGTGTTTCCAACTAAGGTTGCTGCAGATGGAATAACCTAAAAATATAAGGCAATTCTGGGGGAAAAATGTTTCTCCCAGGTCCAAGGTGTGGACTACCATGAGATTTTTGCACCGGTTGCAAAAATGGACTCCATCCGCCTAGTTTTGGCAATTTCAGCATCTAAGCACTGGGAAGTGCATCATATGGATGTTAAGTCAGCATTTATGCATGGATATATTCATGAGGAGATATATATGAAGCAGCCTAAGGGCTACATCTCTGATCCATCTTTGCTTTTCAAGCTAAAGAAGTCACCATACGAGTTAAAACAGGCCCCAAGAGAGTGGTATTCCAAGATGGATGTCTTCCTTCTCTCGCAAAACTTTCAAAGGTGTAGATCAGATCCAAATGTGTGTATAGAGTAGTATGATGGTCATTTTATTATTATTGTTTTATATGTTGATGAATTACTGATCACAGTTAGCACAATTGCTTCTATTTCAATCATCAAAACTGCTCAGTCCACAATGCATTTGAAATGAGCGATTTGGGGCTCTTAAAACAATTTTTGGGGCTCGAACTTGAGCAAAATTATGATGGGATAATGGTCACTCAATCCAAATACATATCATACCTGTTAGTAAAGTTTCACATGGCTAAATGTAGGCCTGCACCATTCCTTTTCCTTTCAGGGATCATCCTTGAAGAAGGAAAAAGCACACCTCCCATGGACTGTACTATTTATCGACATTTGATTGGTAGGTTGTTGTACTTGACTCATTCTTGGCCTGATATCTGTTATGCCATGAATGCTGTATCAAGATAGATGTAGCAGCCCCATGATCTTCATTGGAAGGAAGCCAAGAGGATCCTCCAGTACATTCAGGGAACCAGGACCTACGGCATTGATCTGGCGGATTATTCCTCTTTGAAGATCCAATATGGTACGATGGTTCAAAGAAGCCGCGGGAAAAAAAAATCAGACGGAGAAAACACAAAGAAGCCGCACATCAGACATCGGAAGCATTTCTCTTTCCGCAACATCGGAAGTCAGAACGCTTCCGGCAGCCGCAACGATGGAAGCTACAGGCGGATCGGAACACGGAACGCTTCCGGCAGCCGCAATGGCGGAAGCTACAAGCGGATCAGAAGACGGAACGCTTCTGAAAGCCGCAACGGTGGAAGCTCTAGACTTACAGAGCGGCGCACACAATGACGTGAGTTTTGAAAATTCAAATCAGGAGACTTTGCCATCCACCGTCCGCAACTGCGAAAACCAAAGTAACAAAACCTCCGACTCGAAAATCAGCCGACAGCCGATTGAGACAGGGATCATCGGAGTAAAATATCAGAGCCCGTTGCATATCACTCCTCCACAATGGTGCAAGCCCAGATAACTAAAACTTTCGATTCAAATACTCAGCAATGCGTTCGTGCGGGGATTTTTTCCATCATAGTTTTGCAGTTTGGTACACAGTTTGGATGCAACGTTTCAGGGAATGGAATCGACGCATTAGTAACATTTTCTTTTGGGTTCTTTGGTTCAGTAAGGATATGAACAGCCTGTTGGCATTTGGAAGGAGATGTAAATAGTCGCATTCTCTTTGAAACTTCGGCTCATTTGTAACGGCAACGATGAGGCTTAAATAAGGGAAGCTGGCGACGATTGAAGGGGGGACTCAGTTGGTAGAGAACGCAGGCTTGGAGAGTTACTGTAAAGCTATCCACATGCTGTTGAAGTCGACTATTCTCAGTTATAACTTGGCTTCTTTTGTCTGTTGAAGTCCAGTTTTTGTAACTTTCAGAGAGGAGGTCTTGAAGACTTTGCTGTAATGTCCAGTTTCTTTGATTAGTCCAGAACCATTTGTACCATTCTAAAACCATTAATTGGATCGGTTCCTATTGGAGAGGGACCCAAAGACATAGCCCAGTGGAGGGGGTGAACTCCGTTATCAACTTCTGTTTGTGTCTCTGGTTCTGTGTTTTCTGCTTGGCATCTATTTATCAGTCTTGTTTTTCATTCCTGTTCTAAGCATTTAAGTTATGTTAATGTTGTTCCTTTAAGTAACATGTTGCACGCATTCTTTTACAACAAACTTTTAATGCACTAAGGTTGAGGTCCGACGGATCATATTATGGTATCAGAGCTGTTTGACTATTGTGCAAGTTTGTGAATGCTTACCAGGTCTAGGTTAAAGGTTGGTGAAGGAGAATTAGTTGAAGGAGATCCTGAGATTGGCTCCAAGAGAACATTCTCAAGAACCATGTCTTATCCACGAGGGGAAGAAGAAGGACATACCGAATGGGAAAAACCTGTCATTTCTGAAACTCAGTTTCTGGAGGCTTTTATGAGCATGAAAGACATGACGGAAATTCTACTCGATGAGCGAGCAGAAAGGAAGAAGAAAGAAGAAGGATCTTCGTCCAGAGATGCAGAAGTGAAGCTGGAAGAAAAGGGTAAAGGAGTAGGAGGTGATGGTGATCCTCCTGATACTAAATAGACTTTTTCTTCTTCTCATACTTCTCATCCAAATAATGCAAGTCCTAATATGCCTTATTTCAAATTGGATGTAAAATTTGAATTACCTATTTATAATGGAGATGTAGATGCCGAAAAATTAGACAATTGGATCAAGCAGCTTGAAGTATATTGCAGGGTGTAGGGCATTAATGATGACCCTTCCAAGATTCAATTGGCCACTTTGAGGATGAGCGGAATGGCTCTTACTTGGTGGGAGAGAAAGATTCAGCAAGACCTTCGAAAGAATGGTAAAATTATCTCAGTTTGGAATGAATTCATTGAAGTATTAAGAAAGCAATTTTATCCTTTAGGTCACATGCAGCAATTAACCATGAATTGACAAATGTTTAGACAAGCTAAAGGACAAAGCATTCAAGACTATACTCATGAATTCAGAAAGAGGGCTATTGCATTGAATGTTTCGTTAGATACACAGGAAACTCTTCTTAAGTACATTGGTGGCATGCATTCTTATTTGAAGCATACTTTGTTAATGTTTAATCCCAGTAATTTGGATGATGTATGTGTTCAAGATACCCATTTAGAAGCCATGGGTAAGCATGCTAATGATACTTTTGTGAAGAAGTCATTTAAATTTGACAACAAATCAAAAGGTAAAGATAAGGGGAAAAAGAAGATGGCTACTATTAAGAAAGAGGGTGAAAAGCCTACATGTTCGCATTGTCAGAAGGGACATGATGTCTCTAATTGTTGGAAACTTCATCCGGAGTTAAGGCCAAAGAAGTACGGAGGAAACAAAGACAAAGGAAAAGCAAAAGCTATTGCAGCAGTTATTCAAGACTTGGGATCTGACTCAGGTGATGAAACAAAAGTTATAGCTGTCGAAATCCAAGGTAAGGATAAAAGTATCTCACTTTCCATTGATGCACAATCCAGTTCTAGTGCAAGTACAAGTCTTCCATCTACTTCTAAGCAAAATGATAAAGATAGAAGTGCACTGTTTCATGTTCGTGTCATTGCAAATCGCACAAAGATTGATACATTGTTTGATAGTGGTTCACAAGTAAATCTGATATCAGAAGAAGTGGTTAAGAAGTTGCATTTAGTTACTGTGCCTCATGAAAAGCCCTATCCTCTAGGTTGGGTTACTAATAATACACGGTTGCAAGTTACAAGGAAATGTGTATTAAAATTTGCAATTACTGAAAAGTTTAGGGATGAGGTAGAATTGGATGTAGTACCACTTGACATTTGTGGAATTGTACTTGGGAGTCTATATTTGTATGACCGGAAAGCATTCTTTTATAGAGAGAAGAATAAGTATCATCTTTTTAAAGAAGGTATGGAATATATTGTACGAGCACATAAGATGAAAACCAATCTAGCAATAGTCTCTGCAGGACAAATGAAAAGGTTGGTAAATGCTAGTAAGAATTTTGTGTTGATGATGGTTAAGATGAAAAATGATGAAGTCTCTAAATCTTTTGAAAAATGTGACCCTAAGCATAAATCTGAACTGGTTGACATCATTTCTGAATATGATGATTTGTTTCAAGATCTGAAGGGGTTACCGCCAAAGAGAGATATTCAGCATGAGATACATTTGCAGCAGAATGTGCCACTCCCGAACATAGCCATGTATCGGATGTCTGTAATGCAGAATGAGGAAATCAAGAAGCAGGTTCAGGAGCTTATTGAGAAGGGGGTCATTCGGCCCAGCACTTCTCCTTGCGGCTCTCCTATAGTCTTCGTTCCAAAGAAGGATGGGTCGTGGAGGATGTGTATCGACTACAGGGCCCTTAACAAAATCACCATTAAAAATAGGTATCCTCTTCCTCACATTGATGATTTGCTTGATCAGTTGAAACATGCAACTTATTTTACAAAATTGGATCTGCGTAGTGGGTATCATCAAATCTGCGTTGCTGAGCATGATGCTTGGAAAACAGCTTTTAAAACAAAACAGGGTTTGTATGAATGGCTTGTAATGCCTTTCGGGCTATGTAACGCTCCTGCTACTTTCATGCGGGTCATGAATGATGTCTTTCATTCATTCATTGATGATTTTGTAATTATATATCTAGATGATATCCTTTTGTTTAGCAAAACTTGGGAAGAGCATGTTGTACATGTGAAGAAAATTTTAGATGTACTAAGAAAGGAAAAGCTTTATGTAAAAATGTCTAAATTTGAATTTGCTAAAACTTCGTTAGTATATCTAGGCCATATTATTGGTGGAGGCCACCTGCAAGTGGACCAAGCCAAGGTTGCTGTCATTGTAAACTGGCCACGGCCTAACACCGTTACTGAAATCAGAAATTTTCTGGGTGCAGTTCAGTATTGCAGGAAATTCATTTCTGGGTTTTCTTCCATTGCTGCTCCTTTACATGCGTTGACAAGCATTAAAGAAATTTTCCAGTGGGGAGGCAAGCATCAGAGAGCCTTCGACACTTTGAAGGAAAAGATTAGCACAGCACCAGTTCTGACATTTCCAGATTTGCAGCAGCCATTTGAGATCGAAACCAATGCCAACGGGTTTTCCATGGGAGCAGTTTTGATGCAAGGAAGGAAGCCAGTCTGTTACCATTCATAAGCATTCTCTACTGCGGTAAGTAACTATCCGACCTATGACAAAGAATTGTATTCTTTAGTACAGAGTGTGAAGAAGTGGAAACATTATATCATGGGAAAAGAGATAGTCATACATACTGATCATCAGCCACTTCAATATTTACAATCTCAAACTAAAATACAACAAAGTAGGCATTTAAGATGGATGGGGTTCTTACAACAGTTTCATCTCGTAATCAAGTACAAAAAGGGAATTCATAATAAAGTAGCAGACATGTTATCAAGGCCACCTACAAATGCTTCAATCATTCTTCAGAATAGTTCAATAACACATGAAAGTTATATTGAACAGTATGCAGAAGATAAAGATTTTAAGAAATTATATGCATCACTAATACATGGTAAACAAAAAGAGAACTATTTTGTGCATAAACAGCTCTTGTATCATCTCGGTAAACTTTGTATTCCAGAGAAAGAAAGAGTGCATGTGATCCGAGAGGCACATAGTTCATTGATTGCGGGACATTTTGGTGTAAGCAAAACATTGTCTGTATTGCAGAATCATTGTTATTGGCCTCTAATGCAAGAAACTGTAGCTAAATATATAAGAGGTTGTGTTATGTGTGCAACAAGTAAGCCTAGCAATAGGAAATTGGGTTTGTACACTCCTCTTCCAGTTTCTTCCCGTCCTTGGGAAATTATTTCTATGGACTTTGTAGGGGGACTACCTATGTCTAGAAAAGGACATGATTACCTATATGTCGTTGTGGATAGATTCAGCAAAATGTGTATCTTAATGCCATGTAACAAGCAGATCACTGCTGAACAAACAGCTCATTTATTCTTTCAAAATGTTTGGGTACATTTTAGGCTACCCATGTCTAATGTATCTGATCAAGATTCCTGGTTCTTGGGAAAATTTTGGTCAACTTTATGGGAGCTTATGGACACTAAATTGAAGAAAAGTACAACTTTTCATCCACAGACCGATGGGCAAACAGAGGTAGTGAACATAACAATGGTTCAGCTGCTCCGGGGATATTGTAGTAAACATCCTAAACTTTGGGATGAGCAGTTGTAGTACATACAGCATGCTTACAATCATGCAGTTCATTCTTCCACGAAAAGATCTCCTTTTGAAACTTGTTTTGGTTATCTGCCAAAAACACATATGGACTTCTCTTTTAGCAAAGATGCAGTGGATGAACATCATGATGCAGATAAAGCTTTAAATTTCATTCAGAGAATCCAAGCAGTGCAGCAGGAAGTTCAAGAACAGTTGGAGAAGAGCCAGGCCAAGTACAAATCCAGGCATGACAAGCATCGAGTTGATCATCAATTTCAGGTTGGTGACCGAGTTTGGTTACACATCACCAAAGAAAGAATGAAAGGTGAAGGTAAAAAGCTTAAGCCTATCAGGTATGGCCCTTTTGAGATCTTGGAAAAGATCGATACTAATGCTTTTCGCTTGAATTTACCTCCATACATGCAAATTTATTCAATTATCAATATTGAGAATCTTAAATTGTATGAGCCTCCTATGATCATGGATGAGGAAATTAACATACAGATTCCTTCAATAGATGATTTGGCACCTGAATATATGAGAGAGTTGCAGGATGATGTTATTCTTGACAGAAATGTAAGGACTTCACGAAGGGGGAATGCTGAGTACCTTCGAGTGGGGCTGAAAGGAATGCATCCTAGCAAAGCAAGATGGATGGAGGTTGGTAAAGTGAGGGAACTTTACCCTCACTTACTTGCAGAATAATTTAGGCTTTTGGTGGTCCAAAAGCTCTCCAATGGGGAGGATTGATCCGGCGGATTATTCCTCTTTGAAGATCCAATATGGTACGATGGTTCAAAGAAGCTGCAGGAAAAAAAAATCGGACGGCGAAAACACAAAGAAGCCACACATTGGACATCGGAAGCATTTCTCTTTCCGCAACATCGAAAGTCATAATGCTTCCGGCAGCCGCAACGGCGGAAGCTACAGGCAGATCGGAAGACGGAACACTTTCGACAGCCGCAACGGTGAAAGATACAGGCGGATTGGAAGACGAAACGTTCCAGCAGCCGCAACGGCAGAAGCTCTAGACTTACGGAGTGGCGCACACAACGACGCGAGGTTTGAAAAGTCAAATCGGGAGACTTTGCCATCCACCGTCCACAACTGCAGAAACCAAAGTAACAAAACCTCTGACTAGAAAACCAGCCGACAGCCAATTGATACAGGGATCATCGAAGTAAAATATCGGAGCCCGTTGCGTATCACTCCTCCACAACGGCGGAATCCCGGATAACTAAAACTTTCCATTCAAATACTCAGCAATGCGTTCGCGCGGGGATTTTTTCCATCATAGTTTTGCAGTTTGGTACATAGTTTGGATGCAACGTTTCAGGGAATGGAACCGACGCATTAGTAACATTTTCTTTTGGGTTCTTTGGTTCAGTAAGGAGATGAACAGCCTGTTGGCATTTGGCAGGAGATGTAAACAGTCGCATTCTCCTTGACGCTTTGGGCAATTTGTAACGGCAACGATGAGGCTTAAATAAGGGAAGATGGTGACGATTGAAGGGGGGACTCAGTTGGTAGAGAACGCAGGCTTGGAGAGTTACTGTAAAGCTATCCACATGCTGTTGAAGTTGACTATTCTCAGTTATAACTTGGCTTCTTTTATCTGTTGAAGTCCAGTTTTTGTAACTTTCAGAGAGGAGGTCTTGAAGACTTTGCTGTCATGTCCATTTTCTGTGATTAGTCCAGAACCATTTGTACCATTCTAAAACCATTAATTGGATCGGTTCCTATTGGAGAGGGACCCGGAGACGTAGCCCAGCGGAGGGGGTGAACTCCGTTATCAACTTCTGTTTGTGTCTCTGGTTCTGTGTTTTCTGCTTGGCATTTGTTTATCAGTCTTGTTTTTCATTCCTGTTCTGAGCATTTAAGTTCTGTTAATGTTGTTCCTTTAAGTAACATGTTGCACGCATTCTTTTACAACAAAATTTTAATGCACTAAGGTTGAGGTCCGACGGATCAGGCATTCACTATACTGCAGACTCCGAGCTAGAACTGGTTGGATACACAGATTCCGATTGTGTGGGTGATTCTATTGATCAAAAGTATACTTTTGGATATTTCTTCATGTTTGGTGGTTGCCCCATTTGCTGGTCTAGCAAAAAGCAGGCCGCCGTAGCATTATCTTCAGCAAAGGCCAAGTATCGAGGAGTGGTGAATGCTTGCATCCAAGCAGTTTGGTTGCAAGGCATTCTTTCAGAGTTTGATCTTGGTAGTACTTTATCCATTATCCTCTTTTGTGAAAATCAAAGTGCTATTAAGGATATACACAGATCCAGATACGAGGCAAAGGACCAAGCATGTAGAGATACACATGCACTAAATCAGGGAGCTAGTGCATGACAGGACCATCACTCTACAATACTGCCTGACTCATGAGCAGATTGCAAACATCTTCACCAATAACTTTTCAGAAAAGAAGTTCACTTACCTTTGTTCACTGTTGGGGGTGAGTTCATCAGGGTGATCCTATTAACCCAAAAAATCCCCCACATAGCTCTCAATGGCCTACACCACCTAAGGACACCATCTCACAACACTCATATCACTCCGTTAGGCCTTCCATTAGACCCCCACACCTCCAAAATAGCCTAAGGATGAAGAAAAAGGGATGAAAACCCCAAAAAGGAGCCAAAAATAGCCCCCCAGGAGCTAAAGCCCTCAAAAAGGGGCTCAAACCCTAAAAGGGGCTAAAGTTAGGGAGGAAGGGGCTAAAACCCTGACCAAGGGCTTAAAACCCTAAAATCCCTTAGAAAAGCTATAAAAGGAGGGTGGGGGTCATTCTCAAAACACTTCTCCCATTGCCTATTGTTATGATGCCCATGGATGCTTTGAGACCTTTGCCTCTCAAACCACCCACACTCCCTCTCCTCCATCTCCATTTCCATTTGAGCCATCGCTCCCCAACCAAGAGAGAGGCTTCCACGAGCTAGTGCATGGTGGCCCATTCCCACCAGAGAAGGTATACTTGTGCTTACATGTTTTGCTTCTTAGTCATTTAGTTTGCTTTGATTTCTAATCGTTGTTTTTATTTGCAGGTTTTGCTTAACATTGTTTGCAGGTTTTTCCATTGTAGCTTAGGTTTATTTTGCAAGTTTTGGAGGTCAAACCCTATCCCATTGTGTGCAGAGGGGTTCAACAGTGCTCCATTTGCTTCTTTTTCTTTCTATCATTAGCTTAGATTTAGTTTACTGTTCTGTTATTTACATTTTCGTTTCGTTTTTTAGCATTTACCATTAGCAGGAACCTACCCTTCTTCCCTATAGGTAGAAGGGAGCTATTGCTGCCCCTGTAGCAAGGAGAAATCCTTGCTACAGAACTGGCGACCATACCAAGTCGATCCCATAGGATCCTTGGGCCAAAATTTTAATTTTTCAAGTTTCAATTTTACCCTAGTTTTCAAAAATTTCTTGTTAAATCTATCTTAGATTCAATTTACTTATTCTTTTAGGTACTGTCGAAGCCTCTGCTAGGACAAAATGAGTCGGATTGACCACATTACCAGTTACTGTCAGCCAGATCTGACTCTGTCTCACCAAAAAACCCCAATCTGGAGTAGGGCGCTCTTATAGGGGAAAAAGGTGAGACTGGGGCGCACTTAATGGGAAAACAAGTGTGCCCAAGGTGCACTTAATCCACTGATAAGTGTGACTTCAACCTAGAAACTCAGGTTGGGGCTATTTCTACATTCTGTGTGACCCCCTCGCTCATTTCTGAAAAAATCTCGCGGCCCCCTCACCAGATTTGGTCAAAAATGTGTGGCTTGTCAAACAGAACTTTATTTTGAATTTAATAGACTGTAAATTTCAGTTTCAGAGGACTGTTAGTGTGGCCCAGCCGCCTCTGTCCACCACTGCATGTTAATTTCATTTCTTGTTTTCATTTTCTGCATTTTATTTCATGAACAATGTGTAAATGTTAAGTAAATCATTATGGATTAATAAATGAACCTAGTCTAACTAAAATCAACTTAAAATCAACAATCTTGCTTCCCCTTCCTCCTCTACCCATTCATCACCCTCCACGGTTGTTATAGTTGATTTTACCACTCCAGGTGAATCACACTTGTATGGCCTTCCCCTGTCTCTCTGCAAACTCCTTAGACCCCTTGGACCATTTTTTGTCCTTTGATGTTTCCTTGACCATCCCTATAAACATGTGAAAATTAATACACGTGATTTTTAAACTCCTAATCGCGTATATACACGGGTTTGACCCCTCAAACCGCGTACATCAGGATGTGTGCAAAATCCAAATCCTTTTGGAGTTTTCCTTGACATGGATCTGACTCACTTGACTCTTGGCCTTCCATATGCCTGGATATCGCTCGGATTCGACCTTTCATTACCCCTTTGAAAAGCTATATAAGGAACTCTTTGGATACATTGAAGGCATAAGAGAATTGAGAGCAAAGAAACTATAGTCCATTATTGCCGGAACTTGTGCTTGAGTCTGCATCCCTTTGTCCCTTGGAGCACTTTTGTGTTCTTCCCAAGCTTTCCTTTTGCTTGTGAGCTTGCCATTGAGAGATGGAGGATTGAGGTGGTGGAGGCCCAAGTGGGGGATTCAATTTCTCTGATTCGCAAACGTGCCGACAGAGGTTGTATCCATTGTAATCTCTGATTTTATATTAATAGAAATATCTTTTCCTGACCAATAATGTATGTCTGAATGAACATTTTATCCATGGATGATTTCAAATCCTTATACATTGTTGATTATATATGCTAGAATAGATCTAACACCAATATATATAGTATGCTTGTCTTGTTTACTTGTTGTTGAGGAAGTGATTCATCAATTCAAGCTGAAGTTGGATAGCTCAACGGGGATCGACTTCAACCGTCCGAAATAAGGTACGAGGTCTGATCCTTTAGTGTTAGATATTTGATTTCTATTGCATATTGGAAAGGATTGATTTCTGGAGTCAAGCTGTCTGTTGTGGTACCCCAAGCCATAATAATTTATCTCCATAACAGAATTGGTGACTTTGCTGGGGAGTTCCTAGTAGTTTTTCTTTGGGGGGTTTTCTATCAGCATTCAATGACTTTGAATTGCTCTTTTTTCTCTTGTTTATGTGTCGGGTCTGGGGGCATGTTTTCCTGGTAGTGTCTGATCGGTGTGAAGTTTGTCTCAGCTTATCTATTTGCCTTTATTTTTATGCACCTTTCTTCCTGTACGTGAGTTTTTAACTCACAGTCGCGTATATACGTGGGTTTCACTGCTATTTTTGCGTACACACGTGGGTTTACTGCAAACAGTCGTGTATGGCCTTAGTTTTTCCTTCTAGAGGAAGATGGATGGTTGCTGGGTGAATTTTGATGATTGCCGAGTCTCCTTTGATACTGCTAGATTCTGTATACACCTCTATTTCTGACCAGAGATGTTTTTTTTTTAGGGTAAAATTTCTTTTTTGAAGAATGTTCTTGTCATTGCATTTTTTATTTTTTGTTTTGGGATTAGTGCATTAGATTTATTTTACCTTAGTACTTTGCTTGAGTGCTGCTTGAGTGTGTTTGTAGAGTCTGGGGGTTGTAGAGCCATTCTTTTGCTTTAATATCCCATTTTTATTTCAAAAAATCCAAAAATATTTGCTTATCAGCATGCATTGCATCTTGCATTTTGCATAGTACTTGCACTAGATTTGCTTTGGAGTATTAGTCAGGATTTCATATAGGAAAGCTTGCATTTATCATTTGACGAAAATTATGCATTTCACGTAGTAGCATACCCTATTTTTCATGGACATAATGCATTTTAATTGATTATTAGGTGTGCATTTTGCTTCATGTTGTGTCATAACGCCATTAGTTGCATGGCCATATACCTCTTTTGAGTAATAAATCCAATTAAAATCAACGCTTAATTAAAATGAACTACACTATTTTATTTGATAGGGTTCACCAACAAGATTAGGTTTTAGGGTCTTGGAATATTTCATTGTGATTAAATTCTTCAAGACCACTAAACAACAACATGTATGTGTTTGTCGAGGTGAGTGTGTGAAATTCCTTGTTATAACCAGTGTTTCTCATGATCCTCCTCTCAAAAGGGAGTTAAGCACGAGGCAATGTGAGCGGTTATTGATTGGGATGACCCCTAGTCATAACTAAGTAGCACCGAAGATATTTCCAGGATTGTATTCGTATCTGGGGGCTCTTTCGAGAGTTTCGGGCTTTGCTACCCTGCCCATACGATTAATCCCGCCTGCGACTGTCCGCCTGAGCATTGATTATATTGAGGTGACCTTAGTGGCCTTACCTAGGATATCGAGGGGGTACTCCGCAGGGTTATTCTGCTGGTGTCCTAGCCAGGTTGGGGTCGGACAGCACAGTCACTTTACGCGTTGAAGCTGAGGGCCACAATAATTGGTTACGTACCTCTGCTTGTTGTGTATGGGAGTCTCAAGCCTCTCCTAGGCGAGACATACCTGCTTCATTCAGGAACTCACTTATCCTACCCATGATTGCTTGTGTTTGGCTTTAGATTTTATTGGTGATTGTTGTGTGCATGTTAGCTTGCCTAGGGTTTTTGTATATAGAGAGTCTTTTATATTTTTTGAGTCATTGAGGATTCGGGTGCATCTCCTCGTCGTTCTCATCATTTAGCAAGACTTCTGCCTTCTACATCTCCTCCTCCTTGGGAGAGAGAAATAGACAATCCAGGTGGACTACTTCGCACATTGATTCACACACGATGGGAGACCATGTAGAAGGTATTCCTGAACCACCTTCTCCCATTCAAGTGGAATATGGAGAGTTTACTCCTAACTATAATCCTTCACCTGATTTGACTGAGTTAGGTCTTGTGATTTATGAGATAGGTACTTTTCATGATGGACCTACTTACTCTAGTGTTGATCCCCCATTGACGCATCACCAGTATGGAATGTCGAAAGATGATGAGACTCATTTTGAACCCACGAGCACTAGTTATGGTAGTTATGGTATGTCTAGCTTTCCCACACATGATTTGGCATTTCATGTCGAATCTGAGTTTGAGCCTAACACTATGCCTGGGGGCACTCTCATTCCCTACCATGCGGAGAAGTTTGGGAGCACAAGTCACATTGCACCTTCCATCCCGGCGGTGGAAGCTACATCACATATTCCTCCTAGGTCTAGGGTTAGTGATCCTATTAGGATACCATATCCAAGACGAGTGACTATAGGGAATAACACGTACATAATTACACAGGTCCCTTCATCCTTTGTCCCTAGTTCTTCAAATGTTCACCCTCCACCTCATTCACGTGGTCCTTCGGGCCGGAACGTTGCTACGAGTCATGTCCATACTATGGTTACTGGACCAGTTGTATCTCAGGTTCAATTACCGCCCATGGTTTTGGGAGGTCATGTTCATACTTCTATAGGTCATATTACTACTTTCGGAGCGTATATTCCTACTTCCAGAATGTATATTCCTACTTTCAGAGTGTATATTCCTACTTATGGAGTGTCTCATGGGACATCTCATGTGATGACTTATGGACCCTATTATGGGATGCAGTATGGACAGGGTTCTTCACCTTATGGGTGCAGGTATCAACAACCCGCTTACTCTCCAAATTATGGCTTTGTAGCTCCAAATAGTCAAGGTATACCACACTATGGTGCTTCCATGCCACCCTATACGGGTCAAACGGGAGGAGGGCACTATGGCCAAGGCCATGGTGGTTATGGTAATCAGACCTATGTGAATCAAAACTATCAGGAAGCGCTCCATCGACCTAATCAGCCTAGGATCCCTTTCCTCGCAACGCTGAATCTTCCTGACTTGTCGAGACTGATGAACGATCCTGTAGCTCATGACCCAACTTGGTCGGCTATCCCTACTAAGCTTCCCTCGGACATACCCAAATTCGAGGGAAAACCGGGAGAGGATCTGAGCGAACATGTTACTACCTTTCACCTATGGTGCTCTTCAAATTCCTTACACCAGGATTCAATCCGTTTAAGGCTGTTTCAACGCACCCTTACAGGACCTGCCGTGAAATGGTATATAGAGCTACCTAGGGGGGAATTCTCTTTGTTTGATGACCTAGCGATGACTTTTATTAACCCCTTTCAGCTACCAGTGCATTATGACATTTGTACAGAAATCTTGTCAACATTTCGATAGGATAAAGCCACACATATCTCAGATCATATCCAAGAGTGGTGTAGACAGAAGAGGTTGATTAAAGCCTTTATACCGCCGTAATTCCTCCTCGAATGGTTCCTTAAGTCGTTATTACCTTATATAGCGAAGGATGTTTCTACATCCGGAGTGCAAAATGAGGAACAAGCCATTTTTAGGGCACGTGAACTGGAATTGATTTATGCTCAATCCGGTTTGTTATATGAGATTATTCCCAATGCTCCGCATTCTAGTTTCGACCCCAAAGTTAAACCTGGACCACATGCCGATGGCATTGTTGGTTGTGTGAGTGCTAAACCTATGGATTCAGTTGCAAAACAAGTTAGTCAATTGTCAATAAACCAATCTACTTCGGGACAAGCCATGGCTTCGTCTCAACCCACCCAAATGGTGGGTGTGCTTCCGGTGCAATCATCGGACCAGAAGGGTAACCAACAATCCGGAAGGAATAAAAAGAAGGGTAAGAACAATCGTAAGGGTGGGAATAAGAATGAAAATGCTAATAATAATGACAAGAATTCCTGTAATGTTGGGGGGGACAAGCAAGCTAAACGTAAGGTTAAATTTCCTTGCAAGTTGTGTAAGGAAGATCACCTCACTTACTTGTGCCCTCGTATCGATTAAGCCTCGATATTCTTAGCACAAGGCCCAGCTGTGTTGGCTAACCCTTTACCTCACAATAAAAATATGAACTCGAGGACCCATGATTAGTTTGGTGGTGATCAAGATCCGCCAGAGGGTAGTGGTCGTGGTTGCATTAACATGGTACGTGCTACGAAAGGTGTGACCCATGCGAAGGACTATGGTTTGTCACAACCTAACCCAGGAAAGGAACCTGATCCACCAAGGACTCCTTTGCGTATTGAAAAACTTGTGGATAAACTTGAATCCACACCTCGCATTCCTAAGGGATTCCTTAAGAATTCGGGGCACAATCCTAATGCTCGATCCGCCCAGAACTATTCTATTGTCAAGGATTTGGGCCACACTCCTTGTGCGATTTCTGCACTAGAAGTACTTCAGAGTTGTCCTTCGTAAAGGAAGGCTTTGCTTTCTGCCCTTGGTGTGAATGATGATAATTCTTCCTCTGTGATTAAATCTGAAACCACAGGACTTCAGCCTCACTTGCCTTACTATGTTTCTCTTTTGATTCACATAGAATGTCTTAACATGACCGTCAAGCGCACTGTGATTGACGAAGGCACTGCTGCTTCTGTGATGTCTTTATTGTGTTGGAAGGCTTTAGGTTCTATTGAGTTGTCTAAATCTATGACCATGTTAACTATGTTTGATGGGAGATCATTTAGGCTGCACGAGATCCTTCCTTCCCTTAAGGTTCGTTTGGGAGGGAAGACCATTCCGATAGAGGTCGAGGTGGTTGATGTACCCCTTGACTACAATCTCTTGCTAGGTAGGAATTGGATGTACAGTATGCAAGCCATAGCTTCTTCACTATTTTGATTTGTATGCTTTCCATTTAATGGGAATATAGTTACAATTGATCAAATGTCATTCAAGAATCCATCAGTTACCGCATCTTCAAGAGCTTCGATCCCGATTGTAGAGCACTCTTAGCCGGCAACTGGGAGTGTGGGTGTGGGAATGTATCCATCCCTCATGGGAAGTTTTAGTTGTCCTACACCTATCCTTATGATAGGGTCTAGTTCTAGTGAGGCTTCGACATCTATGAGATCGGTGTCTTTTCACACGAGTCATATGGAATATCCTTGGATTCTTCCTACACCGAGTCCTTCGAGTGAGCCCATCGTGATAGACATGTCGTTGCCTGCACCTATGGTAGCTTATCAAGCTAATGTTGGACGTGTTGCAGAGCCTAGTCCTTCCTCTTCACGGATGAAGGAGGAGGACCCATATGTGCTGCATGCATGGGTAGTACAGTCTTCTCACGTGCATGACTGCCTTGATAGTGTTTTTCCTTCAAACAAAGAGATTATTGAGGCCATGTCGGGAGTTAAGCCACCATGGGAAGAGCTCCATCATAGATCTTACTTTCTTCCTGAGCTTTACCACTTGGAGTGTGAGGAATTTAGGGAGGTTCTTAGTGAGCGAAATGGTAGTCCTATGGTTCCATTAAGCTCTCCTGGTTCGATGGCTGATGGAAACATGGCAAATATATTTCCAACGATTCCTATCAATATCTCTCATGATCCTGGCAGGATAGAGAATGTCTATATTGGGGAAAAATGTTCCCATGCTGAGATTCAAGAATACATCGAGTTGTTTAAAGAATTTTGTGATAACTTTGCTTGGTCTTATGATGAAATGCCAGGTATCGACCCTCGCATTGTTGAACACGAGATTAAGACTTATCCCAATGCTAAGCCTGTTCGACAATGCTTGCATGCGGTGAATCCTAGGAAAGCACCTGAGATTAAGGCAAAGATAGAGAAACTATTGAAAGTCAGTTTTATCTATCTTGTTCCCTTGTCAGAGTGGGTTTCAAACCTCATTTCGATTGACAAGAAGCAGGGAGTGATCCGCATATGTATTGATTTCTGTTATTTAAATCGTGCCTGTCCTAAGGATAATTTCCCCACACCATTTATTGATTACATTTTGGATGAGTGTGCGGGTAGCGAGGTTTTTTCCTTTATGGATGAATTTTCCGGATACAATCAGATACAAATTAAACCTGAAGACCAGCACAAGACCGCATTTATTTGTCCTTGGGGAACTTTTGCATATCAAAAAATGCCTTTTGGCCTTCAGAACACCAAAGCTACTTTTCAGCGGGCCATGACCTTGATCTTCCACGATCTCAAATCGATTATCGAAGTATTTTTGGATGACCTTACTGCTCATTCTCGTATGAGAATGCGTCATTCCTATCATTTGAGATTGGTATTCGAAAGGTGCTGCCATTATTTGGTCAGGTTAAATCCTCACAAGTGCATCTCTTGTGTGAAGTTTGGTCGCTTATTAGGATTCATCATTTCTAAAGAGGTTATAAGAGTCGACCCTTTGAAGGTTGAGGCAATACTTCAGTTGTCTCCCCCAAAAAACATTCGTCATCTTCAATGTTTGCAAGGCATGGAAAAATTATTATGGAGATTATTTGTCAATTTTTCCAATTTGACTAGAGGCTTCATGTGTCTTTTGAAGAAGGACACCACCTTTTGTTGGGATGAGCAAGCCCAGGAGTCCTTTGATGTGCTCAAGCAAGCCCTAGCTTCGGCCCCGGTGATTAGTCCCCCAGACTATAGCCGTGATTTTCTACTTTATGTGGCTGCGTCCATGGAGACGATTGGTATGGTTTTGGTTCAAGAGGATGAGGAGATCCAAGAGCATGTCATATACTATCTGAGCTGGAATCTTATTGACATGAAAATCCATTATTCTCATGTTGAGAAGCTTTCCTTAGCTACCATACATGTGGTTCAACAATTGAGACATTATATTCTCCTTCGCCAAACCTTGGTTGTAGCCCATGTCAATCTATTTCAATTCATCCTCACTCGAAGGATGATTGGGGGAAAATATAATAAATGGATTGTCATCCTGCAAGAATTTGATTTCGAGTTTGTTTCGGCAAAATTGAAGAAATCATTAATTTTTGCAGAGCTTATATCAAATTTCCCAAGTGAGGCCGAGGAGTTGGTTTGTAAAGATACGTTTATCGATGAGCACATCTTCTTAATCTCAACCTTAGACCCATGGTATGGGGATATCATTATATATTTACAAACATTGAAGGTCCCTACTCACCTCTCATGAGATGAACGACGACGGTTACGTCACGTGTCTAAGAATTACCTCATAGTGGATAACACTTTGTACCATTGTGGGGTAGATTCCATTTTACGTCATTGTTTAACTCATGAAGAGGCTGAGGTAGTGTTGAATGACTGCCACAGAGGAGCGTGTGGTGGTCATCTATCTGGGCTTTCTATAGCCCAAAAAATATTAAGCGGGTTATTTCTAGTCGTCGATCTTTAAGGATTGTGTAGATTCGGTCAGGAGGTACCATCCTTTCCAGGTGTTTGCACGTAATATGTGCTTGAAACCTACCCCGTTACATCCCATCATCACTGCCGGTCCCTTCACTAAGTGGGGGCTAGATTTTATGGATTGAAACCTAGCTTCAGTTGGGGGGCATCATCATATCATAGTGGTTGTTGATTACTTCACGAAATGGGCTGAGGCTATGCCTACAGTTAAATCTGACAGTGAGATAGCCGCACACTTTGTATTCAACCAGATTATTACTCGATTCGGGATTCCAAAAGAGCTTGTCACTGACCATGGCTCCCACTTTCAGAACTGTATGATGGAATAGTTGGCATCAAAGTTAGGGTATAAACAAGAGCATTTCTCCTCTTACTACCCTCAAGCGAATGGACAGGTAGACGCTGTGAATAAATCACTCAAATCCATTCTCCAACGAACCATCGCACAAAGCAAGAATAATTTGCACATTATGTTATATCCTGCTTTGTGGGCTTATAGAACTGTTGTTAAGACTGCCACGGGTTTTTCTCCATATCAACTTGTACATGGAGTGGAGTCGGTATTTCTGGTTGAGTGCAAGATTCCTTCTTTGAAGCTAGCTATAGAGCTCTTACCAGACACTTCTCCATTGGAGGAGCATTTGGTCCACCTTGAGCAACTTGATGAGCAGTGTCGAGATGCCTTGGTGGATCTAGAATTAAATAAGCATCTCATAAAGGTCCCATACGATAAGTCTGTTCGTCCAAGGAGGTTTAGTGAGGGAGACTTGGTCCTTTTGTGGGATCAATCGAAAGAACTCTTGGGGGCAGGAAATTTTAACCCCATGTGGCGTGGTCCTTACGTCGTCAAATGTGTGTTAGAGAAGGGCGCTTATGAGTTAGTGGATTATGAGGGAACGGCCTTGGCAGAGCCTAGAAATGGGCTCTATCTCAAAAAGTACTATGCATGATTTTCAGCCAAGGCTGGTTATTGTATATTATTGTACAGTTTTGCATAGGTAGGTCTTTTTCTTACAGTGATCGGGTTTGTGATTAGTTTCTATTTCTTTTGGCAGATGTCAATGGAATCTTCCACCTTCATAGGATTCACGGATGGTGCGAGCCGTCACACTCAACACTCATCCTCTGCTGCTTGGGTGATTTATACTCCTATGGGTTAGGTATTGTCTTCAGGAGGCGTATGTTTATGGCCATCTTCAAACAATGTTGCTGAATATAGATCCATTATTGAGCTTCTACGGGATGCCATTTTACATGGTGTTCTCTCTCTTGAGGTACGTCTTGATTCGGAGTTAGTAGTGTCACAGCTTAATGGTTTGTAC
Source organism: Pseudotsuga menziesii (assembly GCA_001517045.1). Taxonomy (NCBI): domain Eukaryota; kingdom Viridiplantae; phylum Streptophyta; class Pinopsida; order Pinales; family Pinaceae; genus Pseudotsuga; species Pseudotsuga menziesii. Next base: position 234,622 of record LPNX010050204.1, read on the forward strand.
CATATTAGATATCTGACATTATTAAGAAGATTCTTATGTGTGAGATTATTAGAATGGCAATTTAACAATATAACATACATACATATTCCAAGAATTAATAATCAAGTTGCTGACTCATATGCTAACTACGTGTTAGATTGGCATTTGTTTCATACACAATAAACTCATCACAAACATAAATTTTTACACATGTATATAAATAAACCGATCATCATAAAATTTTTTATAAACATCCAAAATGTGGTAATACATAGTGTCATAATACAAAAATGGGGCTCTCGAGCCACCAAACTATAATACACGGTGATACAAAATGTATCGCTCCTAGGTATCTAAGCCTGTGGAGGAGGAGGGGGGTTGTGATAGTGGAATGTCACCACGGCTCTATCTAGCCATCGAAATAGCCGCACCCATGCTCGTGGTACACCCACCACCTGGTGCTGCATGGCCTCAGGCAAGTCCTCGACTTGCACCATGGGTACTCTGTGTGTCAGCCTCACAAAGTTGGTATGAATGCTTTGGAGCATCCGGTCCACATCCAAACCAGTGATATCGTCTCCTCTTCCCCTCCGTCTATGATGAGGGAAGCCTTCAGGCCACCGTGGTCCCACATCTGCATGCATAAGGTAGATTTCACTATGTATTGCCACCCAAAAACATGTCTTTTGATTCCATATAATCAGAAAACACAAAAAAATTAAATAACTCAAAAATTTTAAAGAGAGGGTCAAGATTCGTTACCTATGTCACCGTATGCCGATCCTGGTGGTAGCGGCATGTCCGGGTCTCCCCGGAAATCTATCCCCGCATAGGGGTAGTCATCGATGGCAACTATCTGTCATCGCCACCACAGAAAGAAATCAACTAAATAGGGTTTGGACACCCTACCTCCACCCAGTCTGTGCATCGCATCTTCCCAACGCCGTTGGGCCGGATCTAGAACCCCATGTAGAGGAACGTCAACTCTAGGGCTCAATCCTAGAACACGCTCGAATAAAAACGTGCTCAGTATGCTGCTGAAACCGAAGTTTCGCACTCTACCCATCTTGCACTCACTGATCTGGTGTTTCATGTTACCCAGTAGTGCAGTGCTCCAATCATATACTGTGGGTCTCATGCACTCCACTGCATAGAACATCAGAGGTCGCGAGGCCTGGTGGAGTGAATCCAAGACTGCTATCCTACCCAGTGTCAGTAGAATGGCCTTTAGGCCCAGCACCTATATGGAGTTAGTTGGGATCTGACTCCCCACCTTCTCCATGTCCAGATAGTACTACACCACAATGTACTCATCTATAGTCAGGCCACCTCCGGGCCTGCGAGAACGTAGGTTCACCACTTCCCCCCATCAGGAAAGTCCAATAATAAAGTATATGTCCTCCACCTCTATGGTGAGGGACATCCCCTCTATCTGGAACGACTCTGATTCTGGATCCCAGTAGTCCACTAACATCTGCAATAGTCCTGGTTTGGCCCTTAAGCCACCAAGACACCAAAATTTGTAAATCCCACATGCACATAACGCTTGTTGAGCCATTAGATTGGCCCTTACTGCCTCTTCTACATCACCATGTTCACGTTCTCTCCATTCTAGGACCATCCTGCACAAAAAATTTGAAGCTTTTCCATTAGAATACTTGAAAAACCTTAAGCACGGCCGCATACTCGATTGTTTTCCAAACAGCCGCGTATGTACGCGACTGTGAGGGAATTTTCCGTGTATATCCAGCCCTATATGCGGAAAAACCCTCAATTTCCATGTGGGCCATGGCGCCTATTTTAGAATGGCCTAGAAAATCAAATGCACCATGGAATTTGACAAAATTTGCATCAAAATGGAAGAGTAGAGCATGGGTAAGTACCATGAAAAAACGGTAGTGGATTCTACCGGCTGGATCTCCTAGAATTCGCTGTTGAAGTTCTAAGCTCAAATGGGTAAAAATTTCAAATGTTTTATAATGTTTTGAATTTTTTACTATTTATAGAAATTTTTCAAATTTTTGAAAATTTTTACCCCCTTTCCTATAGTTTGGACCGTTTTTGGACTAATTTATGATGTAGGAGACCTTTTTGAGTGTCGTTTTAGCTGTTGGATTGACCCATTCATGCCAATTACAGGTATCATGTCTAAACTGGTATATAGGTTAGGTTTCATCACCATTTGCATTTTGCATGACCTTATGACCATTTCATTATAGCCTTAGGTATGAACCCACTCTATTATGTCATGGAACCTTCTTGCTGTTTTAGAAGTGGCATGATAAGAGTGGTAGAGCTTGACCTTTCATGGGTACCCTAGTTAGCGCCTTATTTGCATTTGGTGCCCATGTTGACATTTTGTCCCTTTGGGTGTGGCAGTCTATTGTATAGTATTGCCATGACATTTCACAAGAGCCTCATACTCGTCTTGATCTTTTGCTGGCCTATTTCCCTCAGGACTCCCTTATGTCAAGTTGTAATTGCATTATCATGAGCTTTGCCTGCCTTATTGAGCCTTACGCCAGCTTCCCTAACTTCAAGTTTCAGCGATATAGCCCGAGCTTGTCTCATGTCTAGCCATGCAGAGCCATTTTATTTATCCTTTACAACTTGATTCCCTATTTTTACTGGGAGGGGATTTTCCCCCGAGTGTCGCTATCCTACACATGTATCCTTGCATTGAGCATAGGTATGTTCCACTGCTTGGAACTAGTTTGTTTTCCTATATGACACTCGTCTCCTCCTAGTCTATAACTATAAAGCAGTTTTATTCTTTTTCAATCTTTTTAAATATTTGAAAAAGTCCAAAAAAATCAAAAAACCAAAAAGCCGAACAAGGAAAGATGTTATCTTTTGGCAGATGTCGAGTCGTGTCACCTTCGAACAGAGCATTGTATATCACATCCATTGGTTGGTTTTATAGTTTGACTTTAGGAGTTGTACTCGTTTATCTAAGTTTATCTCAACCGACTGGTTAAGCTTCCAGTCCCCATGGAGCCTCTGTTAATGCCTCCTGTGTCGAAGAGACGTCCCAGTTTTGTATATTGAGTCTATGTTGCCTTTATTCAGTCACCATTCGTCGTTATGCTCTTGTTTGAAGGAAGTTGAAACCTGAGTCGGCCATTCCTCAGTTATTTTTACTTTGCATGTCGGCCATTCTCGGTATAGTTACTGGTTTATGCACCTTATGATCGAGTCCTTCCACATTATACAGCTTTGTTGAGTACCTCATGTTGGATGATGGGGGATGCCTTAATTCCCTCCTTCCAGCGGATTTCATCCCATCGACTCCAGATCATTTATTCTGGGATTGGAATCTAGAGTCATTTTTGAGTGCCTTGAGACTTGCAGTCATCAGTGGAAGGTTCTCTCACCATCGACAGTTTTGGGGAATACATCAATGTCCCCTGATTGATGGATCCTCCCAAGTGTTCAACGTCAACACATTTATTCACACTTGTTAGTTTGCACTCTAGTACCTTGATTCCCATTTTCATTATCGGTGGGTGATCTCGCGTCTATTAACGGTATACATCAATGACCGGTAATCAGACAATGGACTACTATGTTCGACCTCGACACCTCTATTCACATAGTAGGACATGTACTCGTAGCGGTTTGTGTAGAAGACCTTCCAGATTGGTGGCATCTCTTATATGCTACCTCCTTGATCGTGCTAGTGTTCATGAGATTTCAACTCTCGTGACTTGATTCCAGTATATGTCAGACATTTCCAGTTATTATGGAGATCTTGATCCATTATATATCTTCAGTCATTATGGATATCATGGTCCTTTGTATATCTTCATCATGGAGATTCTGATCTATGTATATTGTACGTGGAAATGACCACTTATGTGATATTTTGTATCATGCCTGTTCATGGCCATTGTACTCTTATGTATCCGGGACTGCTATATGTATTTGCAGTTATGTGCAGAGTTGTATCATTCTACTAAGTTGATTGGGTGGCTGGTCTTCCATTTGGGATCCTTCATCACTCCACTTCTGGGATGGACTTATAATGTATTTCGGCCATCGTATGACCCCTCTGACCTCACACATTAGGGGGCATCTGTTATAGCTGATTTTACCACTTCAGGTGAATCACACTTGTATGGCCTTCCCCTATCCCTCTGTAGACTCCTTAAACCCCTTGGACCATTTTTTGTCCTTTGATGTTTCCTTGACCATCCCTATAAACATGTGAAAATTAATACACGCTAATTTTAAACCCCTAATCGCGTATATACGTGGGTTTGACCCCTAAAACCGTGTACATCGAGATGTGTGCAAAATCCAAATCCTTTTGGAGTTTTCCTTGACATGGATCTCACTCACTTGACTCCTGGCCTTCCATATGCTTGGAGATCGATCGGATTCGACCTTTCATTACACCTTTGAAAAGTTATATAAGGAACTCTTTGGATACATTGAAGGCATAAGAAAATTGAGAGAAAATAAACTATAGTCCATTGTTGTCGGAACTTGTGCTTGAGTCTGCATCCCTCTGTCCCTTGGAGCACTTTTGTGTTCTTCCCAAGCTTGCCTTTTGCTTGTGAGCTTGCTATCGAGATATGGAGGATTGAGGTGGTGGAGGACCAAGTGCGGGATTCAGTTTCTCTGATTTACATACGTGCCAACAGAGGTTGTATCCATTGTAATCTCTGATTTTATATTAATAGAAATATCTTTTCCTATCCAATAATGTATGTTTCAATGAACATTTTATCCATGGATGATTTCAAATGCTTATACATTGTTGATTATATATGCTAGAATAGATCTAACACCAATATATATAGTATCCTTATCTTGTTTACTTGTTGTTGAGGAAGTGATTCATCAATTCAAGCTGAAGTTGGATAGCTCAACGGGGATCTACTTCAAACGTCCGAAATAATGTATGAGGTATGATCCTTTAGTGTTAGATATTTTATTTCTATTGCATATTGGAAAGGATTTATTTCTGGAGTCAAGTTGTCTGTTGTGGTACCCCAAGCCATAGGAATTTATCTCCGTAACAGGGGTATTATGGGATACGATGAAAGGCAAGCTTGTATAGATCTAGGCACTCCATGATATTGTTCCAAAACCATTAAAACCGGGTGACCTGGAAGGTAGAGGGGGTAGAAAAGGAGGGCTTCTCACAGCGCTAAGCATCCTCCCTATTGACCAACCTTGCATCCGGAAGGTGACCTGAGGATCTATGGATGGGCTTAGTCCCATTGTGTTGAGAGCCCAGCACCTTCTCTTGGTTGAAGAGGAATATCACTGAGAGGTAGACACCTAATTAGGCCAGCAAGCTTTCAGGGTTAATCACTGTATTTGTTCATGATTCAATGCATGCATACACAACCATATGAACTCTACCATGATGAATTCATAAACCATATGCATCAACCAAGTACCAGAAAAAATAAGCAAACAAATACACCATACCAACTAATTAACCCAACTCAGTTCATGACGCTGAGTAAGCCTTAAAATTTACTAATTTACACTAAGTTCAAACAACTCTGTAGTGTTTGAGGACATAATTCCCTGATTGCTTCAACTGTGGGAAGTACTTGGGCTCTGCCTAGAAACTCATTGTGAGGAGCACCATAGGAACCCCAAAGTAACTGGACGCTGAGAGGAATTGCTAAGCAAAACGGGCAACGACCCTTTCCGATTGAGTAGAGACACCTATGAGGAACAATCCAAGCATTGTCTTATGGCAGTCTTGGTGGCCTAGTGACCACCTTCAGCCAATAGGAAGCCACTAAAACCGGGGTCCAAACATCATTCCCACCAAGTTTTATACATAAATCTAACACAATTGATCCTCCACAATCTTCCTCATGCCTAAGAGACGAACCACCACCATTTGGAACACTCAATCGACACCATCGAAGCCACTCTCAGTGATCTCCCACACCATCAGAGGGCCACACATCCTCTGATTCTGATTCAGACCCATATCAGTCTGAACTAGACCTCCATACCGCACCATCAAACCCCTTGGCTAGTGCAAATTCAGATCCATTTTTCGGCCTAACCTTAGCAAGTGGACCCATGTCCACATCACAACCTATCACCCACAACCTAGCAAGTGGCCCAAGCACAGTCATGTAGACTTTCATCAGTCAGCTGCCACCACCTATAGAGACCAGCCAAGCTAGACCACTTGCAACACATGGGGGTAGTGGCCCCTCCACACACACTGTCCCTCCTACCACATAGGGGGGCAGTGGACCATCCACTTACATTGCCCCTACTGTCATACATGGGGACAGTGTCCCTGCCACTCATACTATCCAACCCACAACACTTGGGGGCACTAGCCCATCCACAATGGTGCCACCGCAAGCACCCCCAGCTGTGTAGATGCACTATGCATCTGCAAATCCCACCACCATTGCAGCCCCATCCCACATTAATTTGGGGTCAAATCTTCCCTTCATGGCTCGTCTCAAATTTCCTAACTTGGCCATATTAACAAACGACCCCATCCGCCACCAAGCTTTTTGGCCACCTATGCCAACTAAGCTGCCATCCGACATCCCCAAGTTTGAAGGCAAAGTCGGGGAATGTCCCCAAAACCACATAATGACATTCCATCTATGGTGCTCATCCAATAGCATCGTAGACAACTCCATCAGGATGAGGCTATTCCAACGCACCCTTACAGGTGCTATAGCCAAATGGTACATTGAGCTGCCACAAGCCAAGTACCCCGACTTCAACTCCTCAGCCTTCATGTTCCTACAGTATTTCCAACTCCCTGTCAGATATGACAAGGGGGTGGAGATCTTGCTATCCTGCCATCAAAGCACTGCCACTCACATAACTGACCATATTCACGAGTTACGGTGACGCCATAGCTTTTGCAAAATCCAACTAGACGACAGGATCTTCTTGGATTGGTTCCTTAAGACTTTTCTCCCACCCATCGCAAAGTATTTTGCATCTAAACGTCCCCAATCTAAAGAAGAGGCTATACTAAAGGCCCAATAATTTGACCTCATCTATGCCCAGTCTAGATACCTATATACTATCATTCTAGATGCTCCCCTCTAAGTACCTCCTATCGTGACACACTAGGGGCATCCCACGCTACGGACGGCATCATAGGATCAGTCTCCCAACAAACACAGCCTCGACCGACACCACCTATCGTTACACCACAACCAAGCAACACTGCTAGTGTTGCTTACCAGAACCAAGCTCTAGACTATACTAGAATGATGTCCCAGTCTAGAGCAACAACTTCCTATCCACAACCTGTGCCACCACATTACGCTCAAGCCATGGCCTGGCCAACACAGCAGTATGTGGGACAAATGCCCACATTTGTGGCACCATCGCCCCCACAAATATACTATGCACTTCCAGTACAACCAGTTCAAGCCCCCACCCCCGCTCCACCCACTCCATTGGGACAAGTTTTTGCACAGCAAAACCTTCCCAACCAGCCTGCCCCCAACAATCAACAAGGGAAAGCTGGGAATAACCAGCCCCGCAACCAAGGTAACAACCAACCGCAGGGAGGCAATCAACAACCGAACCCTCCCAATAATGCCACTACAAACTGTCCAGCCCAAAACCCCCCATGACCAAATGCACCAAGACACAATGCCCCATTGCGCACAAACCAACCATCCACACTCGGTGAGGTCTATGGGAACTATACATTCAAGTGTCCCTTCATGGGTCGTGCAAAGCAGGCCATTCGAAATGAGGCCCAACAAGCCGCCAATGCTACAAACCAAGCACAACCCAACCTGACACCTCAAGGGCCTCCCCCCATGGTGCTTCAAAACCCACTACCAATCCAAGAATTGGTGGCAACCACACCCCCTCCCCAACCCAATCCTAATGCTCCGAGGGCACCCCCCATGGCCAAAACAGGTGTTCATCACCTACTAGCCATGACGACTAAAGAGGTCAACTTGCAAACCAGACAGAATCAATACGGTACCACTACCGAACTTGTTGACTCATCAGTAGCATCCACGTCTAAGACAGTCAACCTACCGCTTCAGTTACCTCCATTCCCGCACCCCCCCATATGCAGAGTTACCAATAATGCCATAGCTAGAACTGCAGTCAGCTATAGCATTGTGGATGATTTAGCCCAAACACCAACTGCCATGTCTACTCTTGAGGTACTTAAAATGTGCCCAATGCAGCGGAAATCCTTACTAGCCTCTCTAGGGGCAGTAGACCCCTCCAACTCCAAACTGATCACCTTTGACATGGAGAATGGGGAACTGCGTATGCCCTCCACTGTCGCCTTTCAAATCCTGGTGTCCATCCGAAATTTGGTTGTGCACCGATGCATAGTGGATGAGGGGGCATCCACGTGTGTCATGTCTACCTTGGTTTTGCAAAAGCTTGGATCACCAATTCTGCAACCGTCCTCCATGACTCTGCGGGCTTATGATGGACATTCCACTAAAGCCCAAGGAATCCTCCCTCATGTCCCCATCATGTTAACCAGGAAGATAGTCTTGATTGACATTGAAGTCGTCAACACCCAACTGGACTACAACCTTCTCCTCGGGAGGAGTTACATGTATGCCATGCGAGCCGTCACATCAACTGTCTTATGTCTCATGATGTTCCCCCACGAAGGGAAGATTGTGACGGTTGACCAGCTCACCTATCATGATCCACAAGGGTTAACAGCGCCTACTAACGTTATCCCTACTATCACCACCATTGAGCCACAAGTGGCGACCACACACGCTAATGTCTTTCCTAAAACCAACACTATGGTTGAAAACACACTAGCCTCCCCACCGTTGAATGTGGGCCCTGGATTTTTTACCGATCCCACCATGACGGCTCCTTTACCGTTGGTGTCACCACCACTGACACAAAAGAAAACTGCAGACTTCTGCATGGTCTTTTCAAGCACCCGTGCACCCAAACAGCAACCACAGCTGCAGCCCCAACCACAACCACAACATCGTCCGTAGCCACAACATCACTCGTAGTAGCAGCATTACGCACAACCGCAACCACAAACTCACCCCCACATGCAACCAGCAAGGAGTTATCTGGGCTCATCTTCAGTCCATATGATTCCCTTCCTCTTTCCCCCACCTGGTGTCATGAGCAATCCAGTCATGGACACCTTAAGCCTACCCAACTTTACGTTGGGGATCCAGGTGTGGTATCTCGATCCACCAGCTCAACCAGCAATGCCCCAAGTTGTTTTAACCTCGGTGCAACCTATTGCGGTTGACTCTCACCTTCCACCTGGTCCACATAAGCCAACCGCCACACCCATACCTGCACCACCCCAACCCAAAAGAGCTAGGGGCAAGAATATCAAAACCACCGCAGAGCCACGACAAGTCCCACCTTGCTCCGTCTGCGAGCAATAGGGCCATCCAACTCAGAACTGCCATAAAATCCCAATGATCCATGCACATCTAGATGCCATGGATACAAACGAAAACATCCCCGTGGTTGAACTCCCAACTGCGCCAGTAGTTAGGAACAAGGCATTGAGGACAAACCATGTTTGTGCCCTTTATGGCTTGTATGGACATTACTCCCACCATTTCCAAGACTTGCCTGAATTTCGAATGGCTCTAGCTGACCTCTGTCAACATTCCCTTGAGTCTGAAATCACCTTGATTGAAGAAGTTCACCCCCCACCTCCTTCTTCAGACACCATGTCCATTTACATGATGTCCAGTTCTACAGACCCTCTTATCTCCACCATCACCAATGGTCCATCAAACCTATCTCTTTCGTTGTTTCTGCAACCGCAGCTCCATTTGTAGCCACAACCTCAGTCGCAACCTCAACATCAGTTACTAGGGAAACAGTGGAGTTCATTCCCGATCAACATGATCCTTTTCCTTTTCCTTTTCCTTTTCCCTTTCCTTTTCCTACCATCCGAGATCGTCAGTAAGTCTGTCTTGGAATCCTGCAATCTATAGGATTTCACACTGGGAGATCCTATGTGGTACATTGAACCACCTACCCTACCTCCAGGTCCATCAAAGACTCCTACCATCTCGAGGCCTACCCCTCTTCCTCCAATAGAGACTGGAGGCAAGGCCATGAAAACCACAACCAATACCTTTTACATGATCTCTAGCACCAGTCTCCCTTCCATCTCATCACTTGTGGAAGATCCACCTGATCTATCACGGCACCACTTACATAATGACGGAGAAATCTATAAGACCACCTATGGTTTTGCCCCATTCCCTTTAAACCATAGTATGGAATCGGTTCTTCCCATAAAAGACTAGATTCCATCACCCCGCCTTGCCAATGACCTCCGTCTTGGCAAGGGGGCATACCTCTTCATTGACTTTGATGGACAACTCTTGGAGAACCCCCTCAATGGGATCTACCTCAAGAAATTTTACGCTTAAACATCACCAATGAGTCACTTCATTTTCTTTTTCTTGTTTTTCAATGTTTTTCAGCAAAAATCAGGGGCAGCACCATCAACTGCTAGTCCAAAGTCACCTGGAATCAGTTCAAGACACCTCTCACACCTCCGATCTCAAATTTCCATCTCCTGATGATACCATTGTCTCATGTTTAATAAATCAATTTCGGGACCATTTCCCACCAGTCACCTCGATTTACGAGCCATGACATGAGGATGCGAGTGTCTACGGACCGGTACTTGCATCACACTTCTGAATCGCAACTCATGCGATTTTTTGGGCCACCGCCCATTAAGGACTCTAATTTTAGCTTTTATTTTGCATGTTTAACACATAGTTGTCTTTTCCATTCACCGCACCTTACACGGACCTCTGGACCACTGCCCACAAAACAATTTCTTTTCTTGCACGTATTTGGCATATAAAGGCCTCCAGACTTGTACTCACATCACATGTGGTCAAGTTCATCCACCACAACACACACACACGCTCTCCTAACCTCTTTTCGAGAGCCACCTCGGTTTGCGTGCCTCTGTCGCACTGTCTCTCTGGCCTCTGCCGCGATCTATCCCACGCATGTATTGGTATGTTTGAGAGCCTTTTACTCCATCCATACTGCATGAATGACCTTTGGACCTCTATCCACCGTCCTGACATGGGGCACTGCATGTGCCACCGCAATCGGTTGACCACTTTGGAGTTTCGTTTAAGCTCTTTTCTGACTCCTTAAAACAATGAAAAGATTTCCAAGCGCAGCTGCTTCCTTTCCTGCTTGCTAAAGTATAGGAAAGGGCATCTACATTGTCTCATTTATCTCCTTTTGTGGACCATGTAGACCATTTCATGAAAAGGACCTCCTTGGCACACTCAAGCCAAGACCGTTCCCCTCTGCATACTTTTATGCTTTCTCAGGTAGAGGGGCCGCACTTTACGAAAAAGCTCACCACCGGTTGTTGTTAAGCTCTTTTCCACCCGTCTCAACAAGAAAAGATTGCCGAGAAAACTTGGTTCCATTCATGCTTGTAAAAGTATTTGAATGACCATCCAGTCAGTACAGGTTTAACATTTTCCGACCTGATTGGACTACCAATGGTAAAGATGTCACATACCCCAATTTTGTAAAATAATGTTAATTGTTTAATTTGATTTCCTAAGACATTATGTTAAAGTTAATACTAAGTAGGAACTGATGACACAGCAGAGTCAAAAGAAGTGGAATGTAATTCTGAATATTTTATTATTAATAAAGAAAAAGTGGAGACAACAGCATGGGAGAGCTGTTAATAAGAGTGTTACTGGTCAAACTAGTGGAAGGAACGAGGTGGAGGGAAAAAGACAAGTGGCAGCATCCTCAAACACTTCCTATGTTGCAGGTGGCAACTTCCCTACATTTAGGGTCATGATTCCCCAAGAAAGTGGGATCAGAGCAGGTGGCTCAATAAATGAAAACTAACCCAAAAAAGACCTAGGAAATCTTTTAAAAGTACCCAATGAATAGAATTGAGGTTGCTCATATATTTCCAGGAGAAGAATCATTCAAGAGGAATGCTCTTCAAGGAATTCATTGGGGAAAAGGGAAAATTGTAAGGAAGGTGTCTTGAGAAAGAGAATTTGCAGTAACTTGGTCTGTCATAGCTTTCTAGCTGAGAGAACTTACTAATAAGTTCAGGGTTTGTATTGAGTCTGAAGACTGGTATTGATTATTGTTGCACCTAGCTCCAACCAGGGAGACCAGAGCAAGCTCGGGGGTCCTGAGAATTCGATGTTCGAGCGATCTCCAGGAGTTGGTAGGGAGGAACGGCCTCCCATTGTTGTTGTCGTCCAAGCTCAAGAACAGGTTCTGCCATCCAGTAATCTTTGTTTTAATATCTGTGTATGATTGAATGTTATGTTTGTAGATTATGATGTAAATATTTAGATGGTTTAGTAATGAAGTTGTTCTTAGTTGTCAGTAATAGAATATTTTTTGATGAGAAATAAAACCCCTCCTGTGTTTTTCCTCATCTGGAGTGACCAGACTGTACTCCAGCACAGGGGTGAAATTATAAATAAGATAGTATGATGAAAGTACAGAATAGAATGTTAATGGCATTATAGAGTATTTTCTTTGTGTTGTTATCAGAAGAATTATCTTTTGTATCAGGAGTAGTATTAACCTGTACTGAAACTGTCAGTCTATTGGAACAAAGAAAGAATCTATATTATTTACTGACAGTAGTATGAATGGGTAGATAAAATAGTTTCTGATAGAATAGTTACTTTCAGTAATTTTTATTGCTTATTTGAATTCAAGAGAAGAGTACAATAGTAAAACTAGAGTAGGGTAAAGCTAATTAAAAATGCTTTACCACTCTACAGTTTATTTCTTTACAGTTTAGGTTAATTAACTATTGCATGTATAATGAAATCAAATTGAAAGAAAGAATAGCTAGAATATTAATTTACTTCTACAGATAGTCTATTTCATATTTTATTTACGGATAGTAATGTATATTATTCATCTATTTGGTTTTATTTAGTTAAGCATAACAAATTCTATAATTGCTAACCTATACTTTTAAGTTGTCAACAAATGTAGTACTTAGTCCTTTTACTTTTATTTTATAAATAATAAACTTGTAACACAATCAAGATAATATGAAATATAGAGAGTATTTTTGTAAAGTATAGAGTACAGTAAAAACACAGTAATATAATACTAATTTATTTTTATGATTATAAATAAATAAAGAATAAAGGTAATAAATAAGTTCTTATAAGAACAGTATTAATATGAAGTAAGCAATGTTATGTTCCATTATAGTACACAGTAACAAGTATAATCTCTGTACTCAAGCTATATCTAGCAGATACCTAAATAAATCAGTAAAAACATAGAGTCTTTATACCTCTGAAGGTTAAAAATAAATTATAAAACAACCTTTTATAATTCTTTGTAATAAAATAAACTATTATAAAAACCCTGTACAGTAACCCTAATATATTTTGAAGATAGAAAAATATTATTACAGGTAAAAATCAAGTAAAATAACGCACAGAAATTATTCCTCAAAGCGACAGAATGCTCGACCTATCGAGCTCAACCAATCTTTACATTTTAGAAATAATAATTTAAAAACCATTTACAGTAGAGTCACACAAGTTACAAGATAAATAAAGAAGTTGTAAATATTTTTAAATACTATCAAGATAGGGTAAAACCCTTCAAATCAAAATTATACATCAGAGTATACAATAGAGTTAACAAAGGAAAGAGTCTAACTCCTTAAGGCCTCTCAGCTTTAAACAAGATCTGCAAAGTAAGGATTTTACACTTTTACACCCTGTACAACATTAACGTCTATATATATATATATATTACACAGTAATAAATTAAAGCTCAAAATCATAGTCTCGGCCTCAGCCGCAGATCCCATTTTGTAAAACGAAGGTTTACTCTCTTAAACAACAGCGAAAGGGTTCATTTAATTGAACCAAGAAAACCACGAGGGTTACAAACCACGAAGGCCAACCCATGACTATCCCCAAGGGACCAACAAGGAGGAAAATGCCATGGTTAAACCAGGCTTACCGTTAACTTGCAAGCCGCCATAGTCTCGAACAACCACACAGAGAGGAGAGTCGACACCTATAGACAACAGAGAAGAGAAAGTGTTAAACTCGTTACAATTTGAATAACTGGGTTTTGAAACTAAAACTACACAATAACAAATTGATTAAAGAAATTTCTTTTACCTAAGATTTTATTGATGTGCGAACCCCACGAGCAGTAAAGCAATATTCGGTGTGAGGAAGATAAGTCCTTCATCTGCTGTGAAGCAGGAGGGTTTTCTAACCCAACATTTACCTACACGGACAGAGGACAGGAACAACAAGTTCAGCCGATAAAAATGCTTGGGTCGCAGTCACTCTCGGTGTAAAACTGTAAATGCTACAACCTTAACATTCGACCACTATGGACATCGACTGTCATCCCCAAGCTAAGGAAAGGACATTACAGTAATGGACTCTAAACTGAGCAACTGGAACGGAGAAAACCCTAAAGAGACTATGCAAACTTAAACCCAAATGACAACAATTTTGGGACAACACTTCTCAGACAAGCATTCAGGAGGAGCTTCAAGGACAAACAGCAAGAAAGGAGACTACCGGGGACCAAGACAATCAACATTACAGACAGGAGCACAGCGCAGAGCAGTAGGAGGCCGATAACGACGCTGAAACAATGAGCTTAGGGTTTGAAGGGGAGAGACTTTTATTCACACGTCACTTGGCTATAGTGATTCCATGTATGTCGTTTAAATTTTTGCATGAAATGGGTTGTTTGTCTATAGTTGCAATGAGTTTTTACAAGCAGGACTCCCTTGCCAATCATTTGAGTGTGCGTTAGCGAAAGTTCTATTGCAACCCTAGCCGAAGTCAACCTATTCATACGTTGCATGAAACAAAGATTTGTTAATAATCAAGCTATACCGTACCAATTAACAAGTCGTGGGAATAATACAACCCCCTTGTCATACAAATCATGGTATACCATCGTTATATAATACAAAACGAGATGTAACCCTTGTTCTTCATGGGCATAGTCAATACTACGACCTAGTACCTTTTATCATGTCATTTCTTTACCTAACAATCAAATGATTAAAAGAACATGCCTAATATTATAGTAAGAGAATTCTAAAGGTAAGGTTTGGCAATTACTATTCTAGTAGACTTTTGTTTGTGAAATCAAATGAATATAATTTAACAATGATAATAAGTTTATGCCCTAGCATCTTATACAAGCTTGGGATGTATGAAATCAATTTTATAATATTTTAAAGGTTAAAACATATATTTTTCATGGAAGGGTCCTTTTCGTGACCTCTCCATCTAGATGTGCAATAATTCTTTCTTCAAACAGTTACAATCTTGATAAAAACTAAGTGTTGTAACATTATTATAGAAGGAAATAATAATATTTATGCTTCAGTAAGAACATTGCTTACAACAAGTATTCTTCCAACCAACATCTATATCTTTTATTATAAAATTATACTAATGGTTGACATCGAAGAGGTTTGTCGAATCAAACTATAGCAAATATTCTATTATTAATGTTATCCCCATTGGTCTTATTGTATTTATTAAGTAGTAAAGTTTGGTAATAAAATACAAAAGAAGATAATAACATGTATTATGATGAATGCATTACTTAGATTAATTATTTTTCATTAAGTATAGACCACTAAGGACATGCTCCTTTTACATCCATGAAAGGAACTATATAAAACCAGGTCACGATAAGATATCTATCTTAAGAAAATAACTCTAGTTGTGTTATGGAATAATTTTCGTGTAAAGCCTTAAGTTGATAGACTTCTATTAGTTCAGTAAACAATAAGAACTATAAACTTATATTTACTAGGAAGAAGGCAGTTGTAACCTTTACTAACATAACTGAGTTTCTTTCCTTAGCATTTTAAAAATAAAGACAGTTTAAATAATTTTACCTCGATAAGCTTTGGAAACTGGCTAGCATGTATATTCTTCTACTGAATTAAATATTGTGCGAAGAATTTACATTGAATACTTTAGAATTTTGATAAGCGGAACCCGAACCTCTTACCTGTAAATCTGTAAGAGAAGAAAAACTTCTGCGTTAGCTCGAAAGCTAAGTAAGCCCAGTTTTTCATGACAGTTCCACCTTGTGGTCGCAAGAAGAAAACAAATCAGTAAACTGAAAAAGAAACTATCCTGTAAAGATACACATAATCAAAAGATAATTCAAATATGAATTTAGTAACATATAACTAATTAAACAATTAGTGACTGCATTTATTTGAAATTATATGATTTTTAAAAAAAATTAAATTTTTCAAAAAAATTTGGGGATTTCACATGTGGTATCAGAGCACGGTTCAAACACTAGACCTTGATGCAGCCCAACTAGCTTTCCTAAGAACAGTACATTAAAATAAGATGCTAATATATGTTTTGTTTTATGTTAAGAACAGAAGAAAATTTTCCTTTTTCTAAAGTTTAACAGGCAGGTATGGAAAAGTTGGGAAAGTATGCTCAGGAGGAGTCTCCAAACATAGAAACAAGACAATTGCCTAGAGAACCTATGTTAGAAGAGGTGACTGCCCACTCCTCAGAGATGTTGCAGACTGTAAAGGATTTGAAGACTGAAATGGAATCAGTCAAGAAGGAGAATGAGAGGATTTTGAAGGCTCAGGAAGAATTGAACCAAATTTTAATGGAAAAATTCCAAACTGAAGGAAGGAGCAGAAGATCAGAATCTGAGGATGTTAGTCATCAAAGAAGATCTAAAAAGATGAAGTTGGAAAAAACTGAAAGCATTTCATCATCTGAAGGGTTCAGTGAAAGACAAAGTTACCATACTACTAGTGACAGTAGTGAGGCTGAGTTGTATGACAGAAAGAAGAAATACAAACCATATGAGGAAATTTCAGGGGAGTTTAAAAAGATAAAGCCCCCAACTTTTAATGGAGAGACCGAAAAAGGGGAAGAAGCAGAGTCCTGGTTATTCGGGATGAGGAAGTATTTTCATATATACAATTATTCTAATCAGCTAAAGGCAAGGATGGCAATATATAATCTCTCCGGAAAAGCGTATATATGGTGGCAAGATCTGAAGAGAGTCAAGGGTATCAGGGAAAAAGAAGTTAATTGGAGTACTTTTAAAAGGTACTTCAAAAAGAAATTTTTGTCCAAACAATATTACGAAGAAAGAGCTATAGAATTTTACGAATTGAAGTTAGGTTCAATGACTATGAAGGACTTGAACAGTAATTTCTTAAGCTTGCTTAGGTATGTACCTTACCTAGTAGACGAGAAACCTAAAGGGCAGTGATTTCTCAGCTGTCTACCATATCACATCAAGGACAAAATTGAGTATGATAACCCAAAGACTCTGGAGGAAGCCATGAGGAAGGCTAATTTCTATTTTGAACAGAACAAGAAGAAAGAAAGCTTAGCCAACTGGAAGGCTAAGAAAAACAATAATCAGCCTGAGTTTAAGAAGAAGGAATTTGTACCCTAGAGGAATTTCAAGAATAATAAGAATAAAAATTATTCTAACAATAATAATTTCCAAGGAAATAGAAATGGTGCTTCCAATAATTCAAATAATTTTAAGGGCAAGGAAGCTGCAAATAACCATGGAAATTTTACCAAGAGTTTTGAACGTAAGGAGCCTGTTAAGTGCTGGGAATGTAATGGCCTGCACTATGCCTCGGTCTGCACAAACCGGAAAAAGTCAGTCAGCAATATTCACACTGTGTAGGAGGAAATGACCATTGGAGAACTCGAGAGGATTATGCCCAGAATAAATGCAACATTGGAGAACCGCCAAGCTGACTATCAGAATTCCATGGTGGAAGTGGAAGGTGTGATTAATCAAACCCATGTAACCATTTTAATCAATCCAGGAGCTAGTCTTAGTTACATTGCACCTCAGATAGTGGAAAAATGTAAGTTCTCCGTCGATAAGTTTGATAATTCCTGGTTAGTTCAATTAGCCACTAGGGCAAAAAGAAAAGTAACCTGTTTTGTGAAAGAATGTGCTTTACTTATGGATGAATTGAAAACTACAGTTAAGCTTAATGTTTTGCCACTTGGCTCATATGATTTACTGATTGGCATGGATTGGTTAGAGCAGCATAAGGTATTTTTAAATTGTTACGATAAAACTTTCACGTGCTTAAATAGTAATGAACAACCAGTAAAGGTTAAGGGTATTCCTAGAAAGACTGTAATCAGACAGATTTATGCTTTACAACTTAAAAGAGCTGTTAGAAAAGGATGTAAAGCCTATGCTGTAACTATTACAGATGAGGCAAGTAAATATGAAACAGATAAGTTAAAGATAGAAGATAATCCTTTTTTAAAAGAATATACTAATGTATTCCCAGAAGAAATTCCAGGATTACCTCCAAGGAGGGAATTGGATTTCACTATTCAGTTGGTACCAGGTGCAGTACCTAGCTCGAAAGCTCCATATCGAATGAATATTTTAGAACTTAATGAGCTAAAATCATAGTTAAAAGAGTTAATAGATAACATGTACATTCGACCTAGTGTGTCTCCATGGGGAGCACCGGTCATCTTTGTTAAAAAGAAAGACGGAACCATGCGATTATGCATAGACTACCGTCAGCTAAACAAGATGACTATTAAAAACAGATATCCGTTGCCCCGCATAGATGATCAGTTTGATCAACTACGTGGAGCTACGGTGTTCTCAAAGATAGATTTGAGGTCAGGATATCATCAGGTAAGAATTAAAGACGAAGATATCTTTAAGACAGCCTTGAGAACAAGGTATGGACACTACAAGTTTGTCGTAATGCCATTTGGGCTTACCAATGCCCCAGCTGTCTTTATGTGCTTAATGAATAATATAATGCATAAATACTTAGATAAATTTGTTGTCGTGTTTATCGACGACATCTTAATTTACTCTAAAATGGAAGAAGAACATAAAGAAAACCTAAATATAGTTTTAGAAGAGTTGCGAGAACAATAGCTCTTCGCAAAGTTTAGCAAGTGTGACTTCCTTAAGGATGAAATCCAGTACTTAGGTCACGTAGTGACTAAGGAAGGGATTTCAGTCGATCCTGAAAAGATTCGAGCAATCGAAGATTGGTCGGTTCCAAAAGATGTAACAGATGTTAGGTCATTCATGGGAATTACTAGTTATTACCGGAGATTCATTGAAGGCTTTTCAAAAATAGCAACTCCGATCACTTCCTTACAAAAGAAAGGCAAGAAATTTGATTAGAACTTAAAATGTGAAGAAAGTTTTAAGAAATTAAAAACCTTATTAACAAGTGCACCTATTCTAAGAATAGCATATCCTAATAAGGACTTCATAGTATGCATTGATGCCTGTAATGATGGCTTAGGCGGTGTGCTGACTCAAGACGGGCATGTTATTGCCTATGAGTCTAGGAAGTTAAAAATTCACGAAAAGAATTACGCAACTTATGATTTAGAACTTGCGGCTATTATACACGCCTTAAAAATGTGGCGACATCATTTAATAGGCAGAAAATTTATTCTAATGACTGATAATAAAGGACTGAAATATCTTTTAGATCAGCCTAACTTAAATGCTAGACAAGCAAGGTGGTTAGCCTTCATGAGTGAATACGATTTTGAAATCCAGCACATAAAGGGTAAGGAAAATAAGGTGGCTGATGCATTGAGCAGAAACGCAAAGCTGAACTTTACAGCAGCAATCAACACTTATGCTTCTGATTTAAATGAACAACTTAAAGAAGGGGTAAAACAGGATGAAATTTATCAGAAATTACAAATTACAGCTAAAGAAGAATCTACAGAAAGCTTAATAAAAGGTTATAGTCTAAATGGAGATGGATTTTTTTTATTTAAGGATAAATTGTATGTGCCTAATGTGCTTAAGGTTAAGTTATTAATTCTGGACGAAGTCCATAAAACACTTTACTCAGGACATCCAAGTTACCAAAAGACTGTAACCATGCTAAGAAAATAATATTTTTGGCCTAATATGAAATCTGAGGTAGTTGAATACATTGCTAGATGTTTGGACTGTCAACAAGTGAAAACTGAACACCAACATCCGGCTGGTTTGCTACAACCTTTACCTATTCCCAGCTGGAAATGGGAAGTGATTAGCTTAGATTTTATTACTGGACTGCCCAAAAATCAGAATCAAAATGACTCTATTATGGTGGTGGTTGACAAGTTAAGCAAAGCAGCACATTTCATTCCTGTCAAAACTACTTACAAGGCTGCCAATATAGCTGATATATTCTTAAAGTAGATTTTTCGGTTACATGGAGTGCCGAAAGTTATAATTTCAAACAGGGATCCTAAATTCACAGGAAATTTTTGGAAGTCCTTGTTTAAGGGATTGAATACAACAATGAATTTTAGTACCTCCTTCCATCCTCAAACAAATGGACAGACTGAAAGATTGAATCAGGTGCTGGAGGATTTATTAAGGATGTATGTTAAATATCAGCCAGGTAAGTGGGAAGACTACTTGCATCTAGCAGAGTTCGCCTATAATAATAACTATCATTCATCAGCTAAGTTTAGTCCATTTGAAATTCTATATGGACGTAAATGCAACACTTCTATCTCCTAGAATAATCCAATAGATAGATTGGTGTTAGGACCAGAATTATTGAAGGAAATGGAGGTAATTGTGAAACAAGTGCAGGAAAATTTGAAGGTGGCACAAAATCGGCAAAAGATCCAAGCAGACTTGAAAAGAACTCCCAAGGAGTTCCAGGTAGGAGAGCATGTATTTATAAAGGTAAGGCCCAAGAAAATCTCTCTAATACTGGGGAGTTGTGCAAAGTTAGCACCACACATTACTGTGGTCCATTTGAAATTTTATCTAGAATTGGTCAAGTTGCATACCAGCTAGCATTACCACCTAACTTGAAAGTACATAATGTTTTCCATATCTCTGTTTTGAAAAAGTATGTTCATGATGTTACTCATGTGGTTGATTGGAATGTTGTACAGGTGGAACCAGAAGGAGAAATTCTGGTGGAACCGAACTGTATCCTCGGGAGGAGGGAAATTACTCTACGGAACCGCACCATTGGACAGGTGAAGGTGCAATGGAAGCACCTTAGTCCTTAAGAGGCTACCTGAGAACTGGAAAGTAAGATGTGGGAGGCATACCAGAATCTATTCCAGGAGAATGCAGAGGATGAAGAATAAGTAACATCGAGGACGATGTTACATTTTAAGGGGGTGTGTATGTCACATACCCCAATTTTGTAAAATAATGTTAATTGTTTAATTTGATTTCCTAAGACATTATGTTAAAGTTAATGCTAATTAGGAACTGATGACTCAGCAGAGTCAAAAGAAGTGGAATGTAATTCTGAATATTTTATTATTAATAAATAAAAAGTGGAGACAACAGCATGGGAGAGCTGTTAATAAGAGTGTTACTGGTCAAACTGGTGGAAGGAACTAGGTGGAGGGAAAAAGACAAGTGGCAGCATCCTCAAACACTCCCTATGTTACAGGTGGCAACTTCCCTACATTTGGGGTCATGATTCCCCAAGAAAGTGGGATCAAAGAAAGTGGCTCAATAAATGACAACTAACCCAAAAAAGACCTAGGCAATCTTTTAAAAGTACCCAATGAATAGAACTGAGGTTGCTCAGATATTTCCAGGAGAAGAATCATTCAGGAGGAATGCTCTTCAAGGAATTCATTGGGGAAAAGGGAAAACTGTAAGGAAGGTGTCTTGAGAAAGAGAATCTGCAGTAACTTGGTCAGTTACAGCTTGCTAGCTGAGAGAACTTACTGATAAGTTCAGGGTTTGTATTGATTCTGAAGACTGGTATTGATTATTGCTGCACCTAGTTCCAACCAGGGAGACCAGAGCAAGCTCGGGGGTCCTGAGAAGTCGTTGTTTGAGCGCTCTCCAGGAGTTGGTAGGGAGGAACGGCCTCCCATTGCTGTTGTGATCCATGCTCAAGAACAGGTTCTTCCATCCAGCAATCTTTGTTTTAATATCTATGTATGATTGAATTTTATGTTTGTAGCTTATGATGTAAATATTTAGATGATTTAGATGGTTAAACCAGGCTTACCGTTAACTTGCAAGTTGCCACAGTCTTGAACAACCACGAAGAGAGGAGAGTCGACACCTGTAGACAACAGAGAAGAGAAAGTGTTAAACTCGTTACAATTTGAATAACTGGGTTTTGAAACTAAAACTACACAATAATGAATTGATTAAAGAAATTTCTTTTACCTGAGATTTTATTGATGTACGAACCCCGCGAGCAGTAAAGCAACCTTCGGCGTGAGGAAGATAAGTCCTTCATCTGCTGCGAAGCAAGAGGGTTTTCTAACCCAACATTTACCTACAAGGACGGAGGAAAGGAACAACAAGTTCAGCCGGTAAAAATTCTTGGGTCGCAGTCACTCTGGGTGTAAAACTGTAAATGCTACAACCTTAAAATCCGACCATTATGGACATCAACTGTCATCCCCAAGCTAAGGAAAGGACAGTACAGTAATGGACTCTAAACTGAGCAACTGGAACGGAGAAAACCCTAAAGAGACTATGCAAACTTAAACCCAAATGACAACAATTTTGGGACAACACTTCTCGGTCAAGCATTCAGGAGGAGCTTCGAGGACAAACAGCAAGAAAGGAGACTACCGGCGACCAAGACAATCGACATTGCAGACAGGAGCACAGCGCAGAGCGGCAGGAGGCCAATAACCACATTGAAACAATGAGCTTAGGGTTTGAAGGGGAGAGACTTTTATTCACACGTCACTTGGCTATAGTGATGCCACGTATGTCGTTTAAATTTTTGCATCAAATGGGTTGTTTGTCTATAGTTACAACGAGTTTTTACAAGCAGGACTCCCTTTCCAATCATTTGATTATGCATTAGCGAAAGTTCTATTGCAACCCTAGATGAAGTCAACCTCTTCATACATTGCATGAAACAAAGATTTGTTAATAATCAAGCTATACCTTACCAATTATCAAGTTGTGGGAATAAGACAACCCCCTTGTCATACAAATCATGGTATACCATCGTTATATAATACAAAACGAGATGTAAACCTTGTTCTTCATGGGCGTAGTCAATACTACGATCTAGTACCTTTTATCATGTCATTTCTTTACTTAACAATCAAATGATTAAAAGAATATGCCTTATATTATAGTAAGAGAATTCTGAAGGTAAGGTTTGGCAATTACTATTCTAGTAGACTTTTGTTTGTGAAATCAAGAGAATATAATCTAACAATGATAATAAGTTTATGCCCTAGCATATTATACAAGCTTGGGATGTATGAAATCAAGTTTATAATATTTTAAGGGTAAACCATAGATTTTTCATGGCAGGGTCCTTTTCGTGACTTCTCCATCTAGATGTGCAATAATTCTTTCTTCAAATAGTTACAATCTTGATAAAAACTAAGTGTTGTAACATTATTATAGAAGGAAATAATAATATCTATGCTTTAGTAAGAACATTGCTTACAACAAGTATTCTTCCAACCAACATCTATATCTTTTATTATAAAATTATACTAATGGTTGACATCGAGGAGCTTTGTCGAATCAAACTATAGCAAATATTCTATTATTAATGTTATCCCCATTGGTCTTATTGTATTTATTAAGTAGTAAAGTTTGGTAATAAAATACAAAAGAAGATAATAACATGTATTATGATGAATGCATTACTTAGATTAATTATTCTTTCATTAAGTATAGACCACTAAGGACATGCTCCTTTTACATCCATGAAAGGAACTATATAAAACCAAGTCACGATAAGATATCTATCTTAAGAAAATAACTCTAGTTGTGTTATGGAATAATTGTCGTGTAAAGCCTTAAGTTGATAGACTTCTATTAGTTCGGTAAACAATAAGAACTATAAACTTATATTTACCAGGAAGAAGGCAGTTGTAACCTTTACTAACAGAACTGAGTTTCTTTCGTTAGCATTTTAAAAAGAAAGACAGTTTAAATAATTTTACCTCAATAAGCTTTGGAAACTGACTAGCATGTATATTCTTCTACTGAATTAAATATTGTGCGAAGAATTTACATTGAATACTTTAGAATTTTGGTAAGCAGCACCCGAACCTCATACCTGTAAATATGTAAGAGAAGAAAAACTTCTGCGTTAGCTCGAAAGCTAAGTAAGCCCAGTTTTTCATGACAGTTCCACCTTGTGGTCGCAAGAAGAAAACAAATCAGTAAACTGAAAAAGAAACTGTCCTATAAAGATAAACATAATCAAAAGATAATTCAGATATGAATTTAGTAACATATAACTAATTAAACAATTAGTGACTGCATTTATTTGAAATTATATGCTTTTTAAAAAAAATTAAATTTTCCAGAAAATTTGGGGGTTTGACAAAAGAAGTCTCTCATCCTCTACAGGATGGGAAAGCTCTCCTATGTATACTTTTATCCTTTTTCGGGCACAGGAGACTACCAATGAAAAAGATCCCCCACTAGAGTCTTCTTCGTGCTTTCAAACTCTCTAAAATTGAAAGCACCATCGAGCATTTACCTTCTCAGGCTCGCCAAAAATCCACGAGATCATACCACAACGGTGTCCCTAGACACCACCCCATAGAAAATAGTTTGGCAGCATCCCCACATTGGGTCGCCTTTGTGCATAAGTACTCTGCAATGTGTCTTCCTTGGATCCCATCAGTATCAAAAGTGTCCACCTCCTCCAAGTATTTCCCATTTGCAGCGACGTCCCCAATATTACAGCTATGATCCCATTCCCATGAGTTAAGTTTCATTTGCTACCTGGTATGCCCTATTGTCATACTCTGAACAAAGGAAGTTTGAGTCTCCCACTCCCCCCTACCCCTGTTCAGTCCTTTCCCTTCCCTCCCCTTCCCCCTAATTCAGTGAGTCAATCCACAGATTGCTTCACACCTTTTGATTATCCCTCGCACTCTTGGTCAAGGAAACATCATTTCCTTTACTAGTTGTAGGTCTCCCTCTATCAACGCCAACACATATATTCTAGAGGATACACCCAGAGGTCCCTTTACCTTGGTTTCATTAACATCATTGATGAGTTCCTTGGACCACTTGAGAGGAGTCCTTAGTGCCTCTTGCGATGGTTGTTTCTCACGTGCTCGACTTCAACTCCATCATTGCACCATCGAGATTCGTACAGGGTTTGTTCCGCACAGTACTTGGTCGAAGACCCTGGATGTCACCTGACTCTAGCACATTGGTAATTCCACTCGAGGGACCTAAACAGGTCATGTCCCTTGTGATTTAGGTTGCGTTGGAGACAATGTTCAGAAGCCCCAGCAGTGCTTCAATATACCTTTATGATTGATACAACATACTTGTACCGCAGAGACTCTGACTCTCAATCAGCGAGTCCACATAGCTATGTACCAGATCCAGTAGAATTTCAGTCATAAAGATGTAACATTCCATGAGAATTCCATGGGTCCAATGTACCAGATCAGTATTGTATTCAGCCTCACATAGAGGCAACTAGCATTGTAACATCAGTTGTATATGATCGGCTCTTGTATTTTAGAACATATATCAAATGATTCTTTTGACATTGTCACGAGCATGGGAATGCCCGCCTCATCCATATACATGTCACACATTATTTGTATCTCACCCATTGATGGGAACCATATTAATAC
>LPNX010050204.1:260314-309891 GCA_001517045.1 Pseudotsuga menziesii
CAACATGCCCCAGCCCCGAAAGCACCACCTCTACGCAGCAAATCCTATGATGTCTGTCGGCCATACGTTGAGCTCCTACCCTCACACGTCAGTGACATGTGTCTGAGCTAATTTTAGTTAGACTCAGTCATTTATTGCACTCTGACTTTAGTTAGGGCTCAGTTGAGTCAATTAGGGTTTTGATCAGTGGTTAACTTGAGTGTTCATTGTGGCTTACATTCAATTAAGCTAGACTCACTCATTCAATTTGAATGACCTCCTTGGGAATTTGAATTGTCTTGGCATTCATGCATCTGGAATGATATTTGTATTGTATCATCATTCTTTCATTTGATTATACAGAGTTTCTACTTCCATTGCAGCATCATTTTTCCAATTTTATGCATATTTGTTTGAATTCTTTGTGAGGCTATGTTTTCAATTCCTAGACCACTGTGACAAATTAATACCTCCTTACTGGATTCCTCCTCCTCCATCGGCACATCGCCATGTGCCACTACTCAGACATACTCAGTAGCGACTGTGATCCTCCTCATCAAGGGAATCCACTCTGGAGGAGCATGGTATCATGTGGTGATCATATCGCCATCAAGGTACTGCCAACTATCATCAGTGACCCCATCCAGTAATCTCTCTATAAAGAGATGAAGTGAGTCTAATGTAATATGGTGCCTCCTATGCCCATGAGTAGGTGTATCTAACCCCTCCACTCTGCCCCTCCGCCTATGATATCCTGCTGGAGGGCGCAGTCTGATGTCTGCACATACACACAGTATGTCATCAGTATCTATCACACACATAAAATGGCTACCACTAAGCTAGTCAAATATATATGAATGCAACCACATAAATCATCATGTATATGTACCATCAGGTCCCCAGGACTGTCATGGAGGTCGAGGCATGTTAGGATCTCCCTGGTAGTCCATCCCTGCATACAGGAAGTCCTCTATAAGGACCGGTAGTTTCCACCACTGCATAAAAATATCCCTAGTAAAGAACCAGCCCACTAGATCGCCTCCCTCCTGAATCATCATCTCGTTCCACCTCCTCATGCGAGCCTCACGATGTCCTCCCTCCTGCACCACCAGGTGCGGTCGTAGGGTCGGCAGTCGCTTTAAAAATAATGAGCACAAGAATGAGGGGAAACAGAAATCCCCTCCCACTGTCTTGGAATGGTTCAGTGCACGTCAAAACTGTGTCAAGTACATTTGGGCCCACCCAAAGTAACTGCCTCTCAGCACATGCTCCACAATATGGATCTAACCACCTGAGATCTTATGAGGTTCTGATGACCCCAGGATCTGCAGCACTATCGCTACCACATATCGAGTCGCAAGACTCTTGATTTCGCACACCAGTATGTATGACTAGTGCATCGTAGCAGAGTAATAGCAATGCCTATCATGGAGTTCATCCGGTGACACCCCGTGTGTGAGATTTGGTGTAGTGTCGCCGATCACACCTAGCATAGGGAGCCCATTCAAAAAATAGATATCGAGGAGCGTGATCTCAATATGCTCGTCCTGCATGATAAAACACTCAACATCCGGGTCCCAGTAGCTCACCAGCTTGTCTAGAAACATCTTTGTTAAATGCATGAGAGGGATCTGGAAGTACTTCCACAACCCACAGTGAGCGAGCATATCCTGCACTGTTGGATTATCTCGTACCTCATCTCTGAGGTTGTCACGTCCCCACCCTTCTACCGGTGAGAGGATGCAACTATAATGCTGACAATCCATGCAACTAAGACCCATGAACGTAAAATAAAATGCATTGGAAATAAACATACACAGATGCATAAATTACTATCAAATAGTTGAAGCATTTACATTTCATTCAACACATTAACATGTTCATCATATTTATAAATTAAGCACAGTTTCAAGGATTTAAACACAAGAGATACTTATCTTTAACAGAAGCTTTCCCCACAACCAGCTACGTCGCTGCAGCATTCCACCCAACCATAGGCCACTGTGCTCATCAATCACTCAGCAACACCTCCACCCCTGAGCTAGGCATGATTCCTCAAGAAGTAAGCGGAAACTAGCAGGATCACATGTAGCCAAAGATACACAAAACTCAGCCAAGCCAACACAGTTGGTTTTATCAGGCTAACACGGAGCTGGAAAGGTTGGCTGCTCAGCTAGTGAGCTCAATCCAAGAGATATGGACACCTGCACCCGAACTACCCTGACTTCTAAGACCTCCACACACACCCAACATAAGGAATCATACCCTTCTCTTCTATGTAGTCCCTCGGGCAATGCCTTCCATTCCAGTGCTATTCAGGGGCTGCATAGAAGAAATTCATCCCTCTAGCTTTGTCTATGAGGCTCCTGCAAACACTAGGTTTATCAAGCACACTCAGGCTCCATTCCAATCCCAAACAGTCCAAATACCAACAACCACAGAATACACAGCAATTCACAGGTATGGAATTTAAAGGGAAACACACCACAGAGGCCAAATTGGGTATGGGAATTCATTAAAACAGCTCAGAATGAGCAACACAAATTCCAAAGTCGTTTATGGCCCTAACGTGGCCAAAACGACTCACAGCCCCCAAAATTCATGGAGAAATTAACAACGATTTTCCCAACCTATGTAGAATAATGAGAGCAGCCCCAACATGAAGGAAAATCACCACACAGACCCAAATCATGAAAGGGAAAATGCAGAACGCCAATATATTCCTGAGGCCAAGCTTCTCATGAGTGAGGAAGACAAAAACAGCTGCGTGAGAGTGGAAAATGCACCATCAGCTCCAAAAACATGAGAAAAACCAACCCAATCCCTAGAATTACAAAAATGACCTCCCATCCATGGGAAAATGAAGTCAACAACCAAAAACGTGGAATGAAAGCACACACAGGAAGTTCTAGATGCCTGAGAGAGCTCACGTGAAGGAAAAAATGGTGAGGAAAACATGCCAACATGAAATCATGGTAGAATGGCCTACATTTTTGGGTTTTTTTTGCTTGCCCAAGTAGTCAAAAATGCATTTTCCAAAAACTAATTATTAATCTATCACAGTAATCTAGGGACTAAAACACAGTCTCATCAAAGATTAATAACAATAAGACATGAAAATGGTGTGATTGTGCTACAAAATGAATAGTCGCTCTGTATATTCACACAAAGAATGAGTAATACAATACAATGATCATGCTGCAAGCATGAATGACAAAGCAATTTGAATCCCCAAGGAGGTCATTCGAATTGAATGAGTGAGTCTAGCTTAACTGAATGTAAGCCACAGTCAACACTCAATTTAACCACTGATCATAACCCTAATTGACTCAACTGAGCCCTAACTGAAGTCGAAGTGCAATAAATGGATGAGTCTAACTGAAAGTAGGTCAAACACATGTCACAGCAAGCCAACCAACAAGTGGTAGCGCATCAATGACTCCAATGAACCCTGATGAGTTTAACTGAAGTGTAACTGAACATCAGAAGTGGTTGGAGGCACCCCTGTTGACTCCAGTTCATTAAATAATCAATAAACAATCAATTTAATGAAGGAAGGCGCCTTCACTACTCTGTTTAACTGATTGTAACCAGCATAGCAATATGGGGCATTAATGACACTCAGATCACCCCAGAGTGCTCCAGTTAGCCTCCTCGATTGTGGGAGAAGGTTAAGTTAGCCTCCTTGACTGAAGGTAGGTGTGGGTGTGATCTAGCTGATGTCATCTAGTGCTCCTCTGATGTCATTTAAGTCAAAAATACATAGGATAGTGGTTTAATAAGGCCAAATTGACCAAAATGAGTGTGTAAGGTGTTAAATGTCTCCAACACCCCCCTTAAGCTATACTCAGGAGGAGTAGAAAACACAAAATGCATAAAAATGTTGGGGCCCCGGAAACTAAGGCCATAGGTCACCCTGTACAATACTGAAACTGAAAAAATGCTCAAAAACAAACTAAGTGAGGAAAAGAGGGAAAACCCAGTGGGAAAACCCCCCCTCAAGATGAACACTGAAAGTAGTCTGAGCACCCTGATGGACTCACCCCCAATAGTGAACAGAGGTAAGTGAACTTCTTTTTTGAAAAGCTCTTAGGGAAGATGTCTACAATCTGCTCATCAGTCGGGCAGTATTGCAGAGTGATGGTCCTGTCATGCACTAGCTCCCTGATATAGTGCATGTGTATCTCTACATGATTGGTCCTCTGCCTGGTAACTGGATCTATGGATATCTTAATAGCACTTTGATTGTCACAAAAGAGGACAGTGGACAAAGTACTGCCAAGATCAAACTCTGAAAGAATGCCTTGCAATCAAACTGCATGGATGCAAGCATTCACCGCTCCTCAATACTCGACCTATGTTGAAGATAATGCTATGGCTGCCTAATTTTTGCTAGACCAGAAAATGGGGCCACCACCAAACATGAATACATATCCAGAAGTAGACTTTTGATCAATAGAATCACTTGCCCAATCAGAATCTGTGTATCCAACCAGCTCTAGCTCAGAGTCTGCAGCATAGTGAATGTCATAGATCCTGGTTCCCTGAATATACTGGATGATCCTCTTGGCTGCCTTCCAATGAATATCATGAGGCTTCTACATGTATCTTGATACAGCATTTATGGCATAACACATATCAGGCCGAGAATGTGTCAAGTACAACAAGCTACCAATCAATTGTCGATAGATAGTGCAATCCATGGGAGGTGTGTTTTTTCCTTCTTTAAGGCTGATCCCTGAAAGGAAAGGGAATGGTGTAGGCCTAAATTCAGCCATGTTAAACTTGACTAACAGGTCTGATATTTATTTGTACTGAGCGACCATTATCCCATCAGAATTTTGCTCAATTTCGAGCCCCAAATCGCTCATTTCAAATGCATTGTGGAGAGCAGTTTTGATGGCTGAAATAGAAGCAACTGTGTTACCTGTGATCAGAAAGTCATCAACATATAAAACAATAATAATCAAATTACCATCAGACTACTGTATATACACATTTGGATCTGATCTACACCTTTGGAAGTTTTGCGAGAGAAGGAAGACATCCATCTTGGAATACTACTCTCTTGGGACTTGTTTTAACCCGTATAGTGACTTCTTTAGCTTGCAAACCAAAGATGGATCAGAGATGTAACCCTCATGCTGCTTCATGTATATCTCCTCATGAATATCTCCATGCAGAAACACTGACTTAACATCCATATGATGCACTTCCCAGTGCTTAGATGCTGAAATTTCCAAAACTAGGCGGATGGAGTCCATTTTTGCAACTGGTGCAAAAGTCTCATGGTAGTCCACACCTTGGACCTGAGAGAAACATTTTTCCACCAGAATTGCCTTATATTTAAAGGTTCTGCTATCAGCAGCAAGCTTGGTCCGAAACACCCACTTGCATTGAACCAATTTCCTTCCCGAAGGAAGAGAAACTAGCTCCCAAGTAGTGTTTTTCTGAAGAGAATTCATCTCTTCATCTATGGCAACTTGCCATCTCAAATCCTTCCGAGCATGGTAGTAGGATTTTGGGTCTGAATTAATCATCAAATAACAAGTTTCAGATAGCAAATTATCAGGACAAGAGAGCGCAATACCTACTCTTTGGAAATCAGACCGGGTTCTCCTTGGATCATCCGAATTTCCAATGTTATCTCCTGCGGAGGAGAGTGTCTATCGGGCCCATGTGGGAAGATGATTTTGTACTTCAGGTTTTGATTCATAATCTTATTTTTACTACACAATTATATCAGAAATCAGAGGATCCAAATCAGGGTCATCACCCCCAATTTCATCATCCAAATATTCAGTAGAATAGGAAGGAAATTCAGCAGTTTTCTCCTTCACTAGTTCCACCTCCTAAAGAGGCTCATCGAACTTGACACTCCTTTCGATGATGATATGTTTTGTTTTGATATCCAGTAGCTTGAAAACTTTTGATTCATCAAGATACCTAATAAATAGACATTCTAAGCTTTGCGGTTTCAAATCCCTCCTTTTATCAAGTTGAATTTGGGCCCATGCAGTGGACCCAAACACCCGCAGGTTCGACACATCTGGCTTGTGTCCGAAGTATGCTTCAAAAGCAGTCTTCCCTTTCATGGATGAGTGTGGCACTCTATTTTTAATCTATTCTGTAGCATGCATGGTTTAAACCCACAAATTTGCAACCAACTTCTTTTATTCCAACTTACAGGTGGTCATCTCCTTGAGAGACCGATTCTTCCTTTCTGCTACACCGTTCTGCTGGGGATTGTAGGGAATTGAATGTTGGACCTGAATACCAATTTGGGATAATATGTGAAGCAAATCATTACTGACATACTCCCCACCATTATCAGATCTCAAGGTATTGATCTTAATCCGAAATGCATCCTTGATCAAGGCCTTCAGTTCAGAGAATTTTTCACATACTTCAGACTTCTTTTTTAAAAAGAAGACCCATGTGTACCTTGAAAAATCATCAATAAAAGTAAAAATATACCTTGATCTATTCATGGATGTGACAGGAATTGGACCTCTGATATCATAATGTATCATCCCCAATATGCATGTAGCTCGGTTTTCCTTCCCTCGATCGAACTTATGCTCAGGGTGTTTTCCAACCACACAGCCCTTGCAAATTCCAGTGGCTGCCTTGTGATTGGGAGGCCTTCAACCATGGATTTTTTCTGTAATTGCTGTAAATATTTGAAATTGGCATGGCCAAACCTCTCATGCCACATCCTATTAACTTCATTTCCATGATTTAGCAGTGCGGTGGGCTTTGCATCCGCCACAAAGTGGGAAAACTCATAGGATTTTGCATGATGGTTTGCAAGGCCTTTAGCAACAAGTTTCCCAGATGCAAGTTTCATTATCTCAACATCATTTAGGCTGAAAGATACTCTCTTAGGCACTCTTGTATGTGTCATTTGACAGACACTAAGGAGATTTGATGCCAGAGACAGTACATACAAAACATTTGAAAAATATCCATTCTCAAGATCAACCGTACCTTATCCTTCTGAAATGATGGTGGAGTCATCTCCCATGTGGATGGGGATGGATTAATCTCCAATCTATTTCAGCCATCATGTGGTTCATAGCTCCAGAATCAATCAAGAGTGCTTTGGACTTCGAAGTGATTTCCATGAGGGCATAACCTCTTTCATGTTGTGGTTCCCGATCTTGCTGATCTCTCCTCCAAAAGCTTTCCGGAAGATTGATGCAATTTCTCTCAAGGAGAGAAGTAGCTTCATCAAGCTTCTTCTTCATGCAGGCATGTTCAACATGGAATCCCTTCCCGCAGTATGAACACTTGACTTTTTCCTTTCCATGATTCCCTTTCCCTTTGTTCTTCTTTGAGCTAGAAGACTCGTCATGCTGTTGGTTTTCAACTTTACGCTTAGGAGCTTCGAATTTAGTTTTTGGGTTCTTCTACTGCTTTCTTTTACCCTTCTGATATTTGGGCCTCGAGACATGGAGGGCTTGATCATGGGAGGATATTATGATCCCCATCTGGACAAGCTTATCATGTTCACTTGTTAGGGAACCAATGAAGGCATTGAGTGTAGGCATCTTCCATCCAGGGGTTGTGAGCTTCCCCGCACAGAATGTAGAGAGAAAAACTAAATAATCAGCTCCAATTTTGGAGAGTATGGCGAGAAAGAGCTGATCATCCTCCTTCTCCACTTTGCATTGATTCAACAGTAAGACAATGTTCTTGAACTTTGTGAAAAATTCATTCAAAGTCTTGAAATTGGAAGGTTGAAGAGACATCAATTCATTTTCGAGCTGGTAAGCTCTCAAATCATCCTGCTTTCCATACAGGGTTTCCAATTTGTCCCAAATTTCCTTTGAAGTATTCAATCCCGAAAGATGGAAAAGAAGATCCCAGGAAACAGAGAGGCACAAGAATCTGAATGATTCATCCTTCTTGTTCAATAATCTATCTTTATCTGTCACAAAAGTAGGCTCTTCTTTAGTGTCCATAGTGACCCAATAGAGTCCTCTAGCACGTAGCTCGATCTCCATATCTCCTTTCCATGAGTGGAAATTGAATGGAGTCAAAAGATATACGGAAGAAGCCATCTGAATCTACTGGAGCGAATGCTTTCACCTGTTAAAAACCTGGAAATCACAACAAAAAGGGCAATGTAAGGTCAGACAGCCTGCACATTTTAGGATTTCATCACACCTAGCATAGTCAATCAAGCAAGCTTGATCAACAAGTTCCTTACTTGGGGTATTAAGTGGTAAGCCTTGACTTCTGGTGCAATGCTGGATTTTTGAGTTATTGCTCAATTTTCATGCAAGATCTGTCAAAAACCTTGTTTTTGAGAGATCTGAGCTTCATCCCATCATGAGCTCTGATACCATATTAATCTATCACAGTAATCTAGGGACTAAAACATAGTCTCATCAAATATTAATAACAATAAGACATGAAAATGGTGTAATTGTGCTACAAAATGAGTAGTCGCTCTGTATATTCACACAAATAATGAGTAATACAATACAATGATCATGCTGGAAGCATGAATGAAAAAGCAATTCAAATTCCCAAGGAAGTCATTTGAATTGAATGAGTGATTCTAGCTTAACTAAATGTAAGCCATAGTCAACACTCAAGTTAACCACTGATCAAAACCCTAATTGACTCAACTGAGCCCTAACTAAAGTTGGAGTGCAATAAATGACTGAGTCTAACTAAAAGTAGGTCAGACACATGTCACAGCAAGCCAACCAAAAAGTGGTAGCACATCAATGACTCCAATGAACCCCGATGAGGTTAACTGAAGTGTAACTGAACATCAGAAGTGGTTGGAGGCACCCCTATTGACTCCAGTTCACTAAATAATCAATAAACAATCAATTTAATGAAGGAAGGCACCTTCACTGCTCCGTTTAACTGATTGTAACCATCAGTTAGCAATATGGGGCATTAATGACACTCATATCACCCCTGGAGTGCTCTAGTTAGCCTCCCCAAATGTAGGAGAAGGATAAGTTAGCCTCCTTGACTGAAGGTAGGCGTGGGTGTGCTCTAGCTGATGTCATCTAGTGCTCCTCTAATGTCATTTAAGTCAATAATACTTAGGATAGTGGTTTAACTAGGCCAAATTGACCAAAATGAGTGTGTAAGGTGGTAAATGTCTCCAACACTGATGGCTTCTCCAATTCAAATTTCCTCCCCATCCTCTTCCCATCCCCATGCAATAACTACTTCAACCAATTCCTGGAAAAATTAAATGATTGGGTGAATGAGATAAGAAAGGTAGTTGACTATTTGATGGGTTCTCCCTTTGACATTTGTATTTTCCCCATTGGCCCCAAAGGTTTAAATATCCCCCCCCCCCCCAATCCTTAGGAAATCATGCCCCCATCTCATTATTTTTGCATTGACATAGCTGGTTGTGGGAATTTAAATTAAAATGCATATGTACATGGTGTCCATAATTATAATGTGCTTGGCTAGCGCAAAATACAATCGGCAATGATTTTAATCGCCGAAACATAAAATGATAATCCATGGTGGGGCTTTTAGCCTTTAGCTCCACACCACGATTATTTACAATATATACACCATATACATTTAATGAAAACAGGGTCAAAATCAGGGTGTTATAGAGGTTCCCAATATCTCACTCTCGCCATGCCACCCGCGGAATCCTGCACATACACATAGTCCCTGCCAAGTCCAGTCATGCACAAAAACTCATCTTGGGATGATTCGCACCTATTCGTCCTTTTTATGTGACCCAAATTGCTTAAAAACCTCAAACAGGAGCGACAGGGTCGCTCATAGCTATTGAACAGGTGTAACCTGGGTCGCGCCTGTCCTACCAATAGGTGCGACCAGATCATGTTTGTCAACTCAATATGAGTGACCTGGGTCATGTCTTTTCCCTCCAGAAGCGTGACCCAACCCCGCGAGCCCTTTGAGCACGGCATAAGCCTCGGGATGAGCAAAATCACAAACTAAACAAGTGGAAAAGACGGGTTCGAAGCGATCTCTTACCTGCAAGTCACCGATCGAAAAACCACAGGTCGAAATAAAATAAATCCACAATTGAGCTCTGGGGTCCTCCACTCCAACTCAACGCTAAACAGTAACAATGAAACATGAAATGTGGTCCCCCCTGTTTATAGGCCTCCATTGGGTCTAGTTTTCTTTCGTGCGCCACAGAGTCATCTGAAGTCCATTTGAGACATCATTCGCACCACCGAATTTGGTTTTCTACCCTCTATATTTTGACGAGACCCTCTTCTTGTGCTATCACTACGATTTTTTGGGCCATTTCCTGGAAGTCACCTCGATTTACGTGCCATCACGTGAATCTCTCTTTGTATGTATTGGCATTTTCACGAGCCATCTGCTCCTTCCATACTGCACAATTGGCCATATTTTACCACCATCCATTGTCCTATAAGGGGGCCCCATCAGTGTTCTACATTTATTAGTTTTAGCCATGTTCACAACATAATCTCTTTCCATATATCAAACACTTCCCCCTTGCTCGATTGAGCATTATGTATTTAAAGCTAGGTGTAACATAGGTATATTTAAAGCTAGGCATAATTTACATATTAGCTTTGAGGAGATAAAATAGTTGTTAAATAGAAAAATTATATGTCTTGCTGACGCGCTAACTCATAAAGTATTGATTCATATCATTTAACATTTCAGCGAGTGTCAGGGAGGGATTACAGGTCAAGGCTGACAATTATCCGTCCTCTCTAGGCGAATATCAGGGTGGACCGAGGAGAGCTAGATAACCGGGCTGAGGAAGTTCGATCCAAGTCACAGTGGTGGATATATGAGATGAGGAGTTTCTGTTAAGCTCTTTTTTGACTCCTAAAAGAATGAAAATATTGTCGAGCACGCTTGCTTCCTTTCATGCTTGTTAAATTATTTGAAAGGGTGTCTATGTAGCCTCGTTTATCTCATTTTTTCGGACTACGTAGACTATCAAAAGAAAAGGACCACCCTAGCACATTAACACCCAGGAACGTTTTCCTTTGTATCCTTTTATGCTTTCTCGGATATTGGGACCGTACTTTATGAAAAATCTCATTATGGGTTGTCTTTAAGCTCTTTTCCATCCTTCTCATCAAGAAAATATTTTCGAGCAAACTTGGTTTCGTTCATGCTCATAAAAGTATTTGAACGACAGTCTAGTCAGTATAGGTTGAACCTTTTCTATCCTGGTTGGAATACCAATGGTAAAGAAGTATTACTTCACCAAAGGTTGGAAGAGATCTCCTTTGTACACTTTTATCCTTTTTCGGGATTAGGAGACTACATACGAAAAAGATACCACAGTGGAGTCTTCTTCCTGTTTTTAGACTCTCTAAAAATTAAAACACCATCAACCATTTACTTTCTCTGGCTCGCTAAAAATTCACAATATCGTGTCATAATGGTGTCTTTAGGTGCCACCACATACATTACAGTTTGGAAGCTTTCCCCGATTGGGTCGCCTTTATTCAGAGTATTTTGTGATGTGTCTTTCTTGGATCCCTTGGATACCACTATTCCAGTTACCTCCCTTAGTATTTCCCATTTGCAGTTATATTCCCGGTATTAAAGTTATGATCCCTCTCCCATGAGTCAGTTTCATTTGTTCCCAAGTTAGTCATGCCATCATACTCTGAACAAAGGAAGTTTGAGTCCTTCGTACTCCCCTGCCCCTGTTCCCCCATTTAGTGCATCAGTCCCCAGATTGTTCCACATATTTAGTCATCCCCTTTGTGCTTCTAGTCAAGGACACATCATTGCCTTGATTAGTTGCAGGTCTCCCTCTGTCGACATCAATACATCTATTCCATAGGATAGACCCAGAGGTCCTTGTATCCTGGTTTCATCCACCTCATTGATGAGTTCCTTGGACCACTTGAGAGGAGTCATTAGTGCCTCTCGGGATGGTTGTGTCTCACGTGCTCGACTTCATATACATCATCGCACCATTGGGATTCATATAGGGTATTGGTCTGTTCATTATTTGGTCAAAGACCCTGGTTTTCACTTGACTCTAGTACCTTGGTGAATCTACCATGGGACCCACACATTTTCTTGTCCCTTGTGATTTCTGGGCTGCGTTGGTGACAGTGTTCAGAAGCCCCAGTGTTGTGCTTCCATGTATCTCCAATAATTGATGTTGCACATTGTACCATAGATATTTTGACTCTCATTCATTGAGTCCATATATATGTACACCTCCAGATTCAGTAGAGCATCAGTTGTGATGATATTTCATTCCATGAGAATGCCATTATTTCTATGTAGCGGTTCTTCATATCAGCATTGTATTCAGCCTCCCATTGAAGCCACCATTATGTATCATAATTTGTATATGTATTGATCAGATCCCATGTTTTGAGCCTTGATCCCATTATTTATTCTTTTAACATTGTTACGACAATGGGGATGCCTTCCTCGTCCATATACATGTCACACATTTGTATCTCATCCATTTTTTAGAACCCATAATAGAATAACAAAATCCACCTTAGTTCGAACGAGGAAGCTCCAATTCTATGTGGGTCTCTCCAGACTCTCCACTATTGTCACCATTATTCCCATGATCCTATGATGTCCATTTTCCATACGATGAGCTCCTGTCCTCACACGTCAGGGGGCAATCTGTTAACACAAAAAAATGTTCACCTAGCTCTACATACATACATCATATTCCTACCATATTTCCCTTACTTTTGACCTTCACAGTTGTATTTCCACAAAAAATGGTCCAAAAAATTATTATTTACTATGGTCTACCCTCACTCTCTCCCAAAAAAGGGTCAAAAAAACCCTAAAAAGGAGAAAGGGTCAGAAAACCACAGGAAAATACCATGGGTTACCATCTTGGGCCAAAAAACCCTAGGACCTTACTATAAATACATTGTGAAGGGCTCTCCCAAAATACATTTTTCCTCATTTTCATGTGTGGATATGTTGTGACACCTTTTGCTCTCAGGTATTCACATACTCCCCTTGCCATCACTCTCGTGGCATTCCCATGGTGTACGTTGAGACATTCTACGTACCCATCTTGGATCCATTCCCCATTTGACAACTGTCCGTGGAGACAACTAGAGAACCAAACCGTGGAGAGGTGGAACCACTTTTGAGGACACCTACAGTGGCCCATTTTACAAGAAAGGAGGCATATTTTTATTTATTTGCATTTGTTTTGTTTTTTCGATATATGAAAAAATGTTTAAAAATATTTTCTTTGTGTTACTAATCTAGTTTGTTGTTTTATTTTACATTGAACTCTTCCTTACAATCACATCGATATAAATTTGGTGCTTTTGCACGTAACAAGGAGGAAATCCCTGTTACATGAGGGTGGAAATAAAGAAGACAGAGCCCCTATTGTCTATGGAATAAAGACAATACTATGGAATCAAATACTGGGACATATTGGATAAAAGAGTCTTCAATCATTACATGGTAAAGCTATGGTTGAAGGTATGTCTGATTACAAACTTGATTTTGATTTATGTGAACATTTCATACATGGTAAACAAAATTCAGTAAGATTCACATATGTTGTTACAAGAAAAAATGGAATCTTAGAGTTAAGACTGAATTATGTGTTTGGACCTGTGCTTGTTCCATAATTATGTAAATATGTGTATTATGTTTCATTTATATATTATTTCTTAAGGAAGGCATGGATTTGTTTACTTCAAAATAAATATAAATTATTTGACTATTTTAAATAATTTAACACATTTGTGGAGAATCGGATAGAGAAGAAAATATAGGTGTTAAGAACAAATAATGGTGGGTAATTATGGGAAAATAAATTCGAGGAATTATGTAAGAAGTGGGGAATAATAAGGAAAAAGATTACTCCATACACACCTCAATAGAATGGAGTTGTAAAAAGAACGAATAGAACGTTGATGGAAAATGAAAGGAGCATGCTCAGTGGTGTCAGGTTAGGATAATAATTATAGGCAGAGGTAGTGGATACCGCATGTTACTTAGTAAATCGATCACCCACATAAGGTTTCGTTGAAATAAATCTGCATGAGTTATGAACCGGTAAGAAACCCTCTCTTAAACATCTAAGCATTTTTTTATTGTGATTCATATGTACATGTTCCAAAGGAAAATTTGAGTAAGTTGGATAATAAATATGAAAAAAAATGTATCTTTATTGGTTATTAAGATGGTATGAAAGGTTTTAAACTTTTGAGCCCATTAACTAAGAAGACTATCTATAGTTGAGATGTTGTTTTTATAGGAACTAGAGATGTTCCCAAATAGGAATCCACTCCAATGGAAAAGGAACCAAAGAATATAGAGTTTGAGTTGGAGAATGAAGAATATGAATTGATAGAAGAAGTTGAATATAAAAAAATCATATCCTAGTTTTGAGGAGATCATGACGGGAAATAAGGGAACTAGAAAGGTATTTCCCTCTTTATTTTTCATTCTTCCTTTTCTTTACATATTACCGATGATAATCTTAGAAATGTGAAGGAAGTGGTCGGATCATAGAATAGTTAACTCTGGAAGAATGTCGTGGTTGAAGATATGGATTCCTTGGATAAAAATGATGCTTGGGATCTAGTTGAGGTGCCAACTATAAGAAAAATCATTGGTAGCAAATGGTTTTTAAGAAGTTAAATGCAAAAGGTTATGTGGAGAAGTACAAATCTCATTTAGTAGAAAAGGGATATTCTCAGGTAGAGGGAATTGATTTTGGTGAAATTGCTTCTCCAATTGTTACATTACATTCTAACATATTCACTCTTTCTATTGATATTGTTTTTTATATTGAAGTAGAGAATATGGATGTGAAGACAACATTTCTACATGGGCTTGAAGAATAAATCTACATGAAACAACCAAAAGTTTTTATAGTAAATGGAAGGAAATAGATGGTATACAAGATAAATAATTCCCTCTATGGTCTAAAGAAATCTCCAAGGATGTAGTACCAAAAGTTCAACACATATATCCTTGGATTAGGGTTTGTGGGAAGTAAGGTTGATTAATGTGTATATTCCAAACTGCTTGGTTATCACTTCATTAATATAGTACCACATGTTGATAACATGTTGATTGGAAACAATGTCAATGTCATAAAGTAGGTGAAATCGCATCTATCCTCTAAATTTGATATGAATGATATCAATTCTACTAACTTCATATTGGCATAGATATTAAAATATATTGTGCAAACAGGAAACCTTGTTGAATCATAGAAAATATGTTGAGAATTTATTGAAGAGATTTAGCATGCAGGAAAGTAAACGAATCAGCATCCATATTCTTGTAGGTGTAAATTTATCTACAGATCAATGTCCCAAGAAACAGTAAGAGGAAGAAGACATTCCATGAGTTCCTAATGCTAGTGTTTTTGGTAGTTTGATGTATGCAATGGTATGTACCAGATTGGACATTACCCATCCAATGGAAGTTTTGACAAATATATGTTAAAACCAGAGAAGGAGCAGTGGACATGTTAATTATAAACCTAACTAAGTGTAACAATGCATGCAATTATTAATCATAAACAGAAAGTAAAACAATAGCGCACATAGACATGACACAAAGATTTTACCCTGGAAACCCTCAACCAGAAAAACCAGGTTAACTAGAGATTCACTAATCTATTTGTTTGTTTCATTGTGTTAACTCAAGCATTTACAATACAATATATATAAATTCCTTACCAACCTATGAAACCCTAATTCCTAAACCAAAATTAGAATACAATGGGTTGAAAACCATAGGCTGAAAAATAGCCATAAATGGGGCGAAAAATAGCCCAAAACAATTTCTCGAGGGCTTCACCCCTGAACCCCTAATAGAAGGTGGCTAGTCATGCAAAGAATATATCACATACCCAACATGACAGTAATAAAAAGGATCTTTGGGTATTTGTGTGGCACCACAAATTATGCAATCTACTACCAAGAAATACCTAGAGTAGACAAAATAATATATGTATAGGGATTTGTTGATGAAGATTAGTATAGAGATCTTGATTGCATAAGATATAAAAGTGGTTATGTTTTTAACCTATTTGGAGGAGTTGTTAGTTGGATGTGAAAAATATAGACTACAATTTCACTCTCAACTATAGAATTTGAATACACGGTGGCCACCCATGCAAGTAAAGAAGTTTTATTGTTGCATAGATTGTGTTTAGTTATTGGGTTTGTACAGAATGTTGTAAGGTTTAATTGCAATTGTCAAAGTGAAATATTTCAGGAAAAGAACCCCACTTATCAATCTAAAACAAAGCATATTGATGTGCAGTACCACTTTGTGAGTGATATGGTTGAAGACAAGGTGTTGTTGGAAAAGGCTGACACCTTGAAGAATGTTGCAGACTCATAAACGAGGTATGTTAGTACTAAAAAATTCTCTTGGTGTAGATAATTTATGGACATTTTCTCTCTGAACTTGTGACCTGGTCAATATGTGGCTCACTATTCTACAATGAAAAAAACAAGTGGGACAATGTTGGGTATATGTTATATTCTTTACATGTGGGTTGTGTCACATTATGATCCATATCCATCCAGTGTTATGTTATATGCATCGAGCACATGCATTCTGCAGGATTAGGGGGGAGAATAGTACACCCTTGCTCCATGAAGCGTATTTTAGTAAGGAGATAGCCCTGAACCACAAGAATCGGGGTTGTGCCTTGAAATTTTCTTTTATATGTTTTTCAAAAATTATGTAACTAATCCTAGTTAATGGATTAGGGTCTCAGTATAATCCAAGTTAATGAATTAGGGTTTTAGATGTTGTGATATACCTAAATATTGTATTGTGAATGGTTAAAAAAAAACACAATGAGAAAGATAGATGTGTGGATCTATTTTTTCTAGTTTATCTCAATTAAAGGTTTCCATGGTAAACTTAAGTCTATTATGTGTGTATCATTTTTTAATATTTGGTTTTCTTAAGAATCAGTATGCATTGTTTCACTTCACATGTTTAAAACTTACAATTACACTAGAGTGGAATAGTTCTTGAAGATATTACAATATTTGAGCAATTGGAAATCCACATATATGGCCTCTCTAATAATTTTCTTTTCGAGAATGCTTCATCAATGGCTTCAAGGAGGAAATTTTAGCACATTTCATTATGAGTGGCCCTCAACCTGGTTAGAAGCTTGTAATCAAGATCGAGAAGTTGAAATGGTGATCAATTCCCAATCCAAAGATCTTCCTTTCATACTCACACTTCCAAAATCCCTATGTATCCTACTTCTAGCATTTCTAATGCATCACCATTAAGAATCCAAAAGTTGTCTCCTAATGTAATGGTTGAACATCAATGCGTCAAACTTTGTTATAGATGTGATGGAAAATATTTCCAAGGGAATAAATGCAAAGAACAATAATTATTCCAAATATATATCTCCCCACATGAGCACCCAGAAGATATCACCATGGATGTCACTCAAGAACTAGAAGGGGATGGAACTCCTATGTCCATGGCAGAATACCATGCCTTGCAAAGTTCTGTTGAGAGAACCCTAATTTCATGATGTTCCTTATTAGTTTTCCCCACACCTCAAACATTGAAGTTAATAGGATACATCAAATATTGTAAATTAATTATATTAATTGACAGTGTGAACACCCACAACTTTATTGGCAAGTGGTAGAAGAAACCTATTTTCATATTAATCCTATGGTGAATTTTCAAATTATGAAGAAAATCATGGTGTGATGAAATGTAGGGATTGACGTGAAAATATAAATCTACAAATGGGTGACTACCATCTCAAAACCCACATATTCATTATTTGACATGGGTGGTTGTGATGTTATATTGGGGACATAACAGATAAATACTTTGGGACATGTCACCATGGATTTAAAGGAACTTCATATAAGCATAACCAAGGAAAGGCACACACATCATCTCAACGAGATTATTTTAGGTTCTCTAGAAATTATCACTTCCCACATATACAGAAGTTATTAAATAAAGGAAACTCAAGTATCATTACTCAATTCAATGCCATCTAGGTCATGGAGACACCTTCACATGGCATTCACACTGACTTATAGTTGGTTCTCTCTAAACATCAATAGGATTTATACACACCTAAGGGTTTACCACAATCCAAGGAAAGAACAGTTATTGTATTCCTTTAATTCCAAGAATTAAACCCCCAATGTCCACCCTTATTGTTTCCCTTCTACTCAAAATAATGAAATAGAAAATATCATCCAAGAATTGTAAGAGGTTGGCATCATTCATCCCATGATTGATCCCAGCACAAGCCCATATTCATCACTGAGGGTTATGGTATTAAAAAAAGAAGGAACTTGGTGCATAT
The DNA here is from genome assembly GCA_001517045.1 of Pseudotsuga menziesii. Classification (NCBI taxonomy): domain Eukaryota; kingdom Viridiplantae; phylum Streptophyta; class Pinopsida; order Pinales; family Pinaceae; genus Pseudotsuga; species Pseudotsuga menziesii. Next base: position 278,607 of record LPNX010050204.1, read on the forward strand.
TTCCATATTTTTAGGTTGTCAATAAGTTAATTATTAAGGATAATTGTCCTATTCTAGTCATCAATGATATCTTGAATGAGCTTCATGGAGCCTAGTTATTCACTAAACTCAACCTTCTACTTGGATATCACCAAATCCAGATGAAAGAAGCTGACATCCCCAAAATTTATTTTGCATACATGAGGTCGATTATGAGTTTATTCATGCCCTTTGGCCTTTGCAATGCTCCATCCACCTTTCCGATCCTCGTGAACAAGATCTTTCAATGCTTCCTTTTCCATTTTTGTTGGTTTTCTTTGGCGATATATTGGTGTACAACACCACATGGGAAGTGTTATAATTTGATAGCTGCAAAACCAGGATCACTAGATGAAAGACAAAGCACAAAAACAATGTGTGGAGCTCATTTATCCATGATGATCACAAAGATGATCTCCCAACCATAGACAAATCAATGTCACCCTTGATCTCTCCCTTCCAAGAGAGAATAATCGTTCATAGATAGAGTACTTCGAGATCGTAGTATCACAACCCCAATAAAATAAGAGAAAATAAGAAATCCTTCTCCAAATATGGAGAAACCCCAAAAAACTCCTCTCCAAGTTGCAGTAGTAAACTTATCCAGTAGAGGGTGAACTTGTTGCAGTGCTCAAGTTGCAATGTGTGTCAAAATGAAGGAGGGTGCCTTCTATTTATACATTTTCTGGGTCACTTTTTCAACTAGTATGACTTGACAGATTTACTGGGGATGACTTGCCTTGATTTGTCCCTTTTATGGGCCAACTTGACTTAATTTGAACCTTTTCTAGGCCATGTTTTGACTGTGCCTGACTTGATTGTTTTACTAGGATCAACTTGTCATTAAATATAAAAAAACTCTTTTATTATTTATTTAATTTGTTTTCTTCCAAGGTCGACTTATGAGGATGATTCTCACACAGCTACTGCTCCAACATGAATCCCACCTACAACATGTTAATCATGCCTTTCAATTATTAAGGTATCACCAACTATTTGTGAAACATTCTAATTGTGCTTTTGGGATTACTAAGGTTGAATATTTGGGCCATATTATGCTTCAGGTTTGAGTACATGTGGACCCCAAGATAGCAGTAGTTATGAAATGTTGAAAACACCCCAAGACCCTTAAGGGATTCCATGGGTTTCTAGGACTTACTGGCTATTACAAAAAAAATCAAAATTTATGGTAAAATTGCAGCTCCTCTAACATCCTTACTCAGAAGGAATGCATTTCGTTGGAGTGATGAAGCTAATTAATCCCTCTCAAGGCCTAAAATATGTTATGTGCACTACTCCAATGTTATCCAATTCCCATTTTCACTAATATTTTTGTCTTAGAATGTGATGCATCTAAATGACGCCTTGGAACAAGATTAATGCAAGACAAGTTCCCCTTGGACTTCACTAGTAAGTATCTATGTGATCATAATTTTGGAAAATCCACATATAACAATCCTTTGTGTAGTTGAGACATGGCACCCCTATTTAATAAGGAGTTATTTCTCGATCAAAGCGGACCATCATAGTTTAAAATGTTTCCTAGAATAAAGGTTATCCTCAGCAGAGAAGCATAAGTGGCTTACTATGATGTTGGGGTATGACTATGAGATTATATACAAGAAGGGTACAAAAAATGTGTTGGTTGATGCATTTTCTAAGCAATTTGAGGAGGAAGGATCCCTATTTGCATCATCCTTACTATTTCCAAGATGGCTCTAGGAAGCATGGAAAGCATGGATAATGAATGTAACAATAAAGACACTCATTCAAAGGCTTCAAGATGACCCAAACCCTCCACTCAGGTATACATGGAAACATGATACATTGAGGTATAAGGAGTGTTACGGAGAAAACTTCCTATGGCTTGGGGTGTACTACAACAGACAGAGAAATCGCATAAATCAATACCTTCCCCATATGCAAGAGAAATACAACATCTAACACTAAAGGATATCGAAACATACCTTATTTCGAATGGTTGTAGTACAACCTCGTTGAGCTTTTTCCAATCCCGCTTGCGCTAGCAATTCACTCTCAACAACAGGAAACAAGGCAAGCATGCCATATGATATAGTGTTAGGCCAACTCTAGTATATATAATCAATGATATATAAGCAATTAAACACATCCATGGATTCAATATTCATTTAAATGCACATCATTGGACAGGAAAATATATTTCTATTAAATAAATCAGAGATTACATGAGTGACAACCTCTGTCAGCACGTCTGCGAACTGGAGAAACTAAGTCCTCCACCTGGGCCTACACCACCTCAATCCTCCATCTCTCAATAGCAAGCTCGCAAGCAAAGGAAAGCTTGGGAAGAACACAAAATGCTCCAAGGGACAAAGGGATGCAAACTAAAGTATAAGCAAGCTACGGGAACAATGGACTATAGTTTTCTTGCTCTTCAATTCCTCCCTTTCAATGTATCCAAAGGGTTCCTTATATAGTGCTTCAATGGGGTAATGGAAGGTCAAATCCGAGCGATCTAGAGGCATATGGAAGGCCAAGAGACAAGTGACTCAGATCCACATCAAGGAAAACTCCAAAAACATTTGGCCTTTTGCACACATCCCTATGTACACGAGTTTAGGGGTAATATCCACGTCTATACGCGAGAAAGGGATTAAAAGTCATGTACAGCAAATAATGAGTGTTTTTAGGGATGATCTTGGAAACATCAAAGGTAAAAAAATAGTCCATGGGGTCCAAAGAGTCTGTAGAGGCACAGGGAAGGCCATAAAAGTGTGATCAACCATGTGTGGTAAAATAATCTATAACAGATGCACCCTAATGTGTGAGGTTAGAGGAGTAACATGATGGCCGAAATACATTATAAATCCATCCCAGAAGTGGAGTGATGAAGAACCAGGTGGAAGCCTCCAGCCATCCAACATTATAATACAATAATAAAACTCTACACATGACTGCAAATACATATAGCAGTCCCAGATACATAAGAGTACAATGGCCATGAATAGGCATGATATACGAACTATGACATGTGTAGTCATCGCCACGTACAATATACAATAGATCAAAATATTCATGATGAAGATATACAAAAGACTAAGATCTCCATGAAAGCTGAAGATATACCATGGATCAAGATCTCCATAATGGCTGAAGATATCTGACATACATTGGAATCAAGTCACGAGAGCTGAAATCTCATGAACATTGGCACGATCAAGGAGGTAGCATATATGAAATGCCACCAATCTGGAAAGTCTTCTACACAAACCGCTACAAGTACATGTCCTACTATGTGAGTAGAGGTGTCGAGGTCGAACATAGTAGTGCATCGTCTGATTACCGGTCATTGATGTATACCATTAACAGACGCAATGTCACATCCCCGGTTTTGACCCCGTTTGCATGATGTATATAATGTAATTAATCATGGTGAGGAGCTAAAGGCAAAAGCCCCACCATTGATTTGGTTTTGTATGTTTCGGCAATAGGGATAGTTGCCGATGGTATGTCGTGCTATAAGGCACATTATAATTCAGCATCATGTAAACACGCACATCAAATAAACTAAAACCACAACCAGCTACGGCAGTGCAACGTTGAAATGAAAAGGGCATGGTTCCAAAGGATAAGGGGTGGGGGATGTCAAACCTTGGTCTATGGGGGAAAAACCCATGTTTTACCACCTTTGTTTTGTTTGCCACCTTTTCTTGTTTCACCAACCTCTTCAATGTCTTGATTTTGTTTGTTGGGGGCAGTTATTGCAAGAGGAAACGTGGGCATGGGGAAGTGTCAGTTTTGGCAGGCTGCTGTCAGTTCGAATGGTACGCATGCCCAGCAGAGAACCTTCATTTTTCTCTCATGCCTGGTCTCCATTCTCCTCCGTTTTTCCCCATTCTGGTTGTTGGTTCATCTTCCTCACGTGCAGAGCCGTTGCTGTTTCTCCTCATGCACAGGAACTCTGCGTTGATTTCTTCATGCAGGGAGCAGATGCAATTGCCGCTGTCACCCAGGATTTTTGGGTGTAGGAGCCATTCACGCTCAGGGCCATGTGTGCGGCTTGCTGTTGACTTCACCCATGTTTTGGGCTGTTGCTATTCTTCCCACGATTTTCGGATGAGGAAGTGAGTCCAATTTCTTCCTCAATTGGGGATTGCGTGTGTTTTGCCCATGTTTGCATGAGTTGTGTCATTCTCCAGCGTTTGTGTGGAGGAGTTGTGTGCTGTGGAATTCCAAATCCGTTGGCTGAGTCTCCCATGTCTATGCTGGGATTTCTCTTTCCTTTTCCATGATCTGTGGGCTGCGTAATGTTGTCTTCTTTCATTGTGAGTTTGGGCTGCTGTTACACCCTGGTTTGGGTTGCAACTGAGTTTTTTTGGCCATGAGAGGGCCAAGAACAACTCCGTGTTGTCTTGTGGGCTTGAGATGTGCTCATATTTTGTTTGGGGCTATCCCTGGTGGTCTTTGCCTTCATCACAGAGCTGTGAATGAAATTGTTTTGCTGCGAGTATGCAGTGGTTGTTCCCTTGGAATGTGCTGGCTTGGCCCATCTGTTGAAGGCCTGTTAAACCCAACTGCCTTGGTTTTCTTATTGTGTCCCTTGGCTATGTGTAAGCATGCATTGTTCCCTTAGTCCTTGAGGAATCATGCCCATCTCGGGGGTGGCAGCGTTGCTGAGAGATTGATGAGCACGCTGGCCTATGGTTGGGCGAAACGTTGCAGCGACGTAGCTGGTTGCGGTATTCTTCATCAAAAGATAAGTGCTGCTGGTTACTTCATCTCTGCAAATTATGTTGATGACAAATGAATTATAATGAACATGATTAATGCTGGAATGTATGTCTGTTTCCACTGTATAATTAGAGCATTATGCATCTGTGCATTCTTGTATGTTTGGAAATCCTGTTATGATGCCTGTTTAAGCTTCCAATTTCAGCATTGATCTCTTTTGATTATGTTCATGGGGTTGTTTGCCCGGTTGTATGTGGTGTTCGTCGCATCCTCTTCACCGGTAAGGGGGATGGGGAAGTGACACGCAAGATCACCCACCAATAATGAAAATGGGAATCAAGATACTAGAGTGCAATCTAACAAGTGCGAATAAATTTGTTGAGGTCAAACACTTGGAAGAATCCATCGATTAGGGGACATTAATGTATTCCCAAAACTGTCAATGGCGAGAGAACCTACCACTAATGACTGTAAGTCTCAAGGCACTCAAATGACTCTAAAATCCTATCCCAGAATAAATGATCTGAAGTCGATGGGATGGAATCCACTGGAAGGAGGTAATTAAGGCATCCCCCATCAACCAACACGAGGTACTCATCAACATTGTATAATGTGGAAGGACTCGAACAAGATGTGTACGAACCAGTAATAGTACCAGGAATGGCCAACATGCAAAGTCAAGACAACTAAGGAATGGCCGACTCAAGCTTCAACTTCCTTTGAACAAGAGCATAAAGGCGAATGGTGGCTGAATGTAGAAAACATATACTCAATATACAAAACTGGGATATCTCTGCGATGCATGAGGCATCGACAAAGGCTCCATAGGGATTGGAAGCTTAACCAATCGGTGGAGATAAACTCAGAGATATGAGTATAGCTCCTAAATTCAAACTACTAACCCAACCAATGGATGTGATATACAGTGCTCTGTTCGAAGGCGACGTGACTCAACTGTTGCCAAAGATAACCTCTTTTCCTATCCGGCTTTTTGGTTTTTTGGTTTTTTTTTGGACTTTTTCAGATATTTTGAAAAGCTTGAAAAAGAATAAAAGTGCTTTATAGTTACAAATATAGGAGGAGACGAGTGTCAAAGGGCAAACAAACTAGTTCCAAGTAGTAAAACATACCTATGCTCAATGCAAGGAAACATGTGCAGGATAACGACACTCGGGGGAAAGTCCCCTCCCGGTAAAAATGGGGAATCAAGCTGCAAAAGATATATATAAAATGGCTCTGTTTGGCTAGACATGAGACAAGCTCGGGCTATATGGATGATAATCAAAGTCATGGAAGTCAGCATAAGGCTCAATAAGGCAAGCAAAACTCATGATAATGCAATTACAACTTGACATATACAAGGGAGTCCTGGGGAAAAGGCCAGCTTAAAGGTCAAGAGGAGTATGAAGCTCTTGCTCAAAGCCATGGCAGTACTATACAAAGGACTCCCACACCCTAAAGCAAAAATGTCAGCATGGGCACCAAATGCAAAACATGATCTAACTAGGGTACCCATGTATGGTAAAGCTCTACCATTCACAACATGACACTTCTAAAAGCAACAAGAAGGTTCGGTGACAAGATGGAATGGGTTCGTACCTAAGGTTAAAATGAAATGGTCATAAGTCCATGCAAAATGCAAACGAATGTGAAACCTAACCTATATGCCAGTTTAGACATAATACCTGCAGTAGGCATGGATGGATAAAAGCCACGGTCAAACTGCACTCAAAAAGGACTCCTACATCATCAAATTAGTTCAAACGGTCCAAGATGATCAAAAACTATAAAAAGTGGGTAAAAATTTCAAAAATTTTCTATAAATAGTTAAAAAATTAAAAAATTTCATCTCAATTGAAATATTTACCCAACATAGTGTGTTTGAGCTCAGAACTTCAGAAGCAAATTCTGGGAGCATTGTCCGGCGGAATCTCTCCCTGTTTGATCCAAGTAGATTCTCATGCCCTCCTCTTCCTATTTCAAGCAATTTTTTTGAATTTTCATGGTCCGATTAATTTTTTAAGCCATCCATAATTGTGCATTTCATCCCACGCGGAAATCAGGATTTTTTCCGCGTATAGGGCTCGCCATACACGGAAAAAGCACCCAAACCCACATACATACATGGATGTTTTGAGAACAATCACGTATAGGACTGCAAACAAGGTTTTCAAAGGCAAAAACTGATCAAAATTTTTGTTTTTTTTGTAGGATGGTGTTAGAGTGGAGAAAAAGAGAGCATGGTGATGTGGAGGAGGTCGTGCAAGTTGATCTTATGGCCCAACAAGCGTTACGGGCATGTGGTTTATACAAGTTTTGGTGTCTTGGCAGCTTGAGGGCCAAACCAAGACTACTCCAGCTGCTGGTGGATTACTGGGATCCAGAATCTGAGACATTTCAGATTAACGGGATGTCGCTTTGCATTAAGGTTGAGGACATATACTTTATCATTGGTTTGTCCCGACGAGGAAAGATGGTGAATCTCCAATCTCATGGGCTAGGAGGCGGGTTGACTATTGATGAGTACATAGCTATGTACTGCTTTTCGGAGACGAAAAAGGTTGGGAGTAAAATCCCAACAAACTCTATCCAGATTCTGGGACTGAAGGCCATAATTTTGGCGTTAGGAAGGATTGTCGAGTTAGCTTCACTCCACCGGGCCTTGTGGCCAATGGTTTTCTATGCGGTGGAGTGTATGAGACCTACAGTGTATGACTAGAGCATGACGTTGTTGAGGAACATGAAATAGCAGCTCAATGACTGCAAGATGGGCAGGGTGCAAAACTTTGGGTTCAGCAGCATACTGAGCATGTTCTTCTTTGAGCGGGTAGCAGGGCTAAGCCCTAGAGTGGACATTGTTCCACATGGAGTTTGGGATCCAGCCCAATGACATTGGGAAAATGTTATACGTAGACTGGGCGGAGGTAGGGTGGCTAACCCCTACCCAGTAGACTTCTTTCCATGGTGGCGGAGACAAATCGTCGCCATAGACGAATACCCCTGTGTAGGGATAGACTTTTGCGGAGATACGGATATGCCGCTACCACCAGGAGCAGCTTATGGCAACATAGGTAAAGAATCCCAAACCAAATTTTTAAGTTTTGAGTTATTAAAAAAAAATTTGTGTTTTTTGATATATTGACTCAAAAGACCTATTTTTGGTGTGAGGACACATAGCGACAATCTATCATATGTATGCATATGTAGGACCACGGCTGCCAGAAGACTTCCCTAGTCATCGACGGAGGGGAAGAGGAGACGATATCATGGGTACAGATGCGAAGCAGACGCTCCAAAGCATCCACACGAACTTCGTTCGCTTGACACATAGGGTACCCATGGCACAAGTCGAGGACTTGCCTGAGGCCATGTAGCGTCAGGTGGTTGGTGTACCACAAGCATGGGTTCAACTCTTTCGACGGCTAGCTAGATCCATAGTCGCTATCATGATCAGAACCCCCCTCCTCCTGAGTCTTAGAGACCTGAGTGTATTCATTTTTGTACGACCGTGTATTATATTTTGGTGGCTCGGAAGCCCCAATTTTGTATATGACACTTATGTATTATGACGTCACTTTTTGGATATTAATGAAAAAAATTTATGATGATCGATTTTATTTATATTTACATGTGTGTAAAATGTATGTTTGTGATATGCTTATGGTCTATGAAACAAATGCCAATCTAACACATAGTTAGCATATGGGTTAGTAACTTGATTAAAAACTCTTGGAACATGAAGTATGTTATATTCACAAATTTCCATTCTAGCAATCTCACACGTAAGAATCTTCATAATAATGGCAGATCCCTAATACGATACAAGCCATTAAGCTGTGAAACCACTAACTATGAATCAAGACGTACCTCAAGGGAATGAACACCATGTGAAATGGCATCACCCAATAACTCAATAACGGCACTATATTCAGCAACATTCTTCGAAGAAGGTCATAAACATACACCTCCTTAAGACAATGCTTTACCCATAGGAGCATAAATCACCCAAGCAGTCGAAGCTTAGTTTTGAGTGTTTTGGCTACCACCATCAGCAAATCCTATGTAAACGGAAGACTCTATCGACATCTACTATAAGAAACGAAAGCTAATCAACAAACTCGATCACCATAAGGAACCTAACTATGCAATGCAAAAACTGTACAATAATATACAACAATCAGCCCTGGCTGAAGATCATGCATAGTATTTTTTGAGATAGAGCCCATTTCTAGGCTCCGCGAAGGCTGTCCCTTCATAATCAACCAGCTCACAAGTGCATTTCTCTAAGACTCATTTAACCACGTAAGGACCATGCCACATGGGATTAAATTTCCTTGCCCCCAAGGGTTCCTTAGCTTGATCCCACAAAAGGACCAAGTCACCTTCATTAAACCTCCTTGGATGGAAAAACTTATCATATTGGACCTTGACGCGATGCTTGTTAACCTCTAGAGCCACCAAGGCATCTCAGCGTTGCTCATCAAGCTGCTCTAAGTGGACCAAACGTTCTTCCAATGCGGAAGTGTCCGGTAAAATCTCTACAATTAGCTTCAGAGAAGGGATTTTGCATTCAACCGGTAAAACCGAATCCACCCCATGCACAAGCTGATATGGAGAGAAACCAGTGGAAGTCTTAACTGCGGTTCTATAGGCCCACAAAGTAGGATACAACATAAAATTCCAATTGGTCTTGCTTCATGTGATGGTTCGTTGGACTATAGACTTAAGTGGTTTATTCACTGCTTCAACTTATCCATTCGCCTGAGGGTAATAAGGAGATGAATGTTCTTACTTATACCCTAACTTGGAAGCTAACTCTTCCATCATTTTATTCTGAAATTTCCTGCCATGGTCAATGACAAGCTCTTTCAGAATGCCAAACCGGCTGATAATCTGGTTGAACATGAAATGTGCAGCTATCTCACCATCAGATTTAATTGTGGGCATAGCCTCTGCCCATTTCGTGAAATAATCGACAACCACAATAATTTGATGATGCCCCCCAGCCGAAGCTGGGTTGAAATCCATAAATTCAATCCCCCACTTGGTGAAGGGACCGGCGGTGACAATAGGATGTAACGGGGCTGAATGCGAGTGCATATTGTGTGCAAACACCTGGCAAGAGTGGCACTTCTTGACCGCATTAACACAATCATTGAAGATGGACGACCAAAAATATCCTGCTCTCAAGATTTTTTGGGCTGTAGAAAGCCCAAATAGATGACCACCACACGCCCCTCCATGGCAATCATTCAGCACAACCTCATCCTCATCATGGGTTAAACAACGATGCAAAATGGAATCTACCCCATGGAGGTACAAAGTGTTATCCACTATAAGGTAGTTCTTAGCTACATGACATAATCATCGTCACTTATCCCATGAAAGGTGAGTAGGGACCTTCAATGTTTGCAAATATACAATGATATCCCCGTACCATGGGTCCAAAGTTGAGATAAGGAAAATATGCTCATCGACAAACGTATCCTCATAAAATTCCTCCTCCTCCAAACTTGGAAAATTGGATATGAGCTCCGCAAAGATCAAAGATTTCTTTGATTTCGCCAAAACAAACTTGAGATCAAATTCTTGCAAAATGGCAATCCACTTATTGTATTTTCTCCCAATCATCCTTCTAGTAAGGACAAAATGAAATGGATTGATATGAGCTATGACCAAGGTTTGTAAAAGGAGAATGTACTGTCTCAAACGTTGAACCGCATGAACGGTAGCCAAGGCAAGCTTCTCCACATGGGAATAGCAAAGTTCTGCGTCTATAAGGTTTCGGCTCAAATAATATATGACATGCTCATGGAGCTCCTCATCCTCTTGAACCAAAACCATACCAATCGTCTCCATGGACACGGCCACATAAATCAAGAAATCGCGGCTATAGTCGGGTGGACTAAGCATGGGGACCATTGCTAAGGTTCGCTTAAGAGCATCAAAGGACTCCTGGGCTCGCTCATCCCAGTAAAAAGGAGTGTCCTTCTTCAAAAGATGCATAAAGCCTTTAGTCAAATTGGAAAAATTAACCACGAATCTCCACAGGAATTTTTCCATGCCTTGCAAACACTGAAGATGTCCAATATTACACGGGGGAGACAATTGAAGTCTTGCCTCAACCTTTAAGGGATCAACTCTTATACCCTCCTTGGACACGATGAATCCTAGCAAGCGACCAACCGTCACGCAAAAGATGCACTTATGAGGATTTAAACGAACCTGGTAATGATGGCATCTTTTGAATACTAATCTCAAATGATATAGATGATGCACTCTCAAACGAGAGTGAGCAACGAGATCATCCAAATATAGCTCAATAATCATTTTGAGATCATGAAAAATTAAGGTCATAGCCCACTGAAATGTAGCTCCGACATTTTTTAGGCCAAAAGGAATCTTCCAATATGCAAAAGTACCCCAAGGACAAATAAATGCGGTCTTATGTTGATCCTCGGGATTAATCTGAATCTGATTATATCCGGAAAAACCGTTCATAAAGGAAAATACCTCACTCCCGGCACACTCATCCAAAATCTGATCAATAAATGGTGTGGGGAAATTATCCTTAGGACATGCGCAATTTAAGTCATGGAAATCAGTGCATATACAGATCGCTCCCTACTTCTTATATATCGGAATGGGATTTGAAACCCACTCCGTCAAGGGAACGGGATAGATAAAACCAGCTTTCAAATTTTTTTCTATCTCAGCCTTAATGCCGGGTGCTTTTCTAGGATTCACCACACACAAACGTTGTCGAACCAGCTTCGCATCTGGATAGGTTTTGATCTCATGTTCGACAATACGAGGGTCGATACCTGGCATCTCATCATATGAACACACAAATATTTCATGAAACTCTTTAAACAGCGTGGTATACTCCTTGATCTCATCAAGGGAACAATCCACTCCAATGTGGACATTCTCAACCTTGCCAGGATCGCGAGAAATATTGATAGGAATAGTTGGTGACACATTAGCCATGTTTCCATCAGCCATCGGACCAAGAGAACTTAATGGAACCATGGGGCTAGCAATATTCTCGCTAAGAATCTCCCTAAATTCATCACACTCCATACGATCAAGCTTAGGAATAAAATATGGTCGATGATACAATTCCTCCCAAGGTTGCTCAACTCTTGACATGGCCTCAAGGATAGCTTCATCTGATGGAAAAACATCATTGAGGAAATCATGTGAGTGAGATGACTCTACTACCCATGCCGGCAGCACATACGGGTCATCCTCCTCTGTCCGTGAAGAGGAAGGACTAGGCTCTACAACCTTATCAAGATTTGCTTGATAAGCCACCATCGTTGTACGAACGGCACGTCAGTCTCAGTGGGCGCACTCAAAGTACTCAGTGAAGGAAGAATCCAAGGATCTTCCATATGGGTAGTGCGAAAAGATGCCAAATTAAACAAGGATGAAGCCCCACCAAAACTAGTCCCCATCATAAAAACGGGCGCAGGACCATTAAAGGTTCCCATAAGAGAAGGATACATACCGACGCCCACACTCCCAATTGTCGGCTAAGAATGATCGATAATCAGGATAGAAGCACCTGATGATGCATTGACACTCGGATTTTGGAATGACATTTGATCAATCGTAACAATCTTCCCATTAAATGGAAATCATATCACTCGAAAGAGGGAAGAAGCTACAGCTTGCATACTATACATCCAATTTCGACCCAGCAAAATATTGTAGACAAGGGGCACATCAACCACCTCGACCTCGATCATGACAGTCTTCCCTCCCAATTGGACTTTTAAGGAAGGAAGAATTACGTGGGGCCAAAATGGTCTACCATCAAAAGCTGTCAACATAGTAGCGGATTGAGACAACTCAAGAGAACGTAAGCCCTTCCAACAAGACAAAGACATCATGGAAGCAGCAGCACCTTCATCAATGACAGTGCGCTTGACAGTGTTGTTAAGACACTCTACATGAATCAAAAGAGACACATAGTAAGGAAAGCGAGGTTGTACTCCCATGGTTTCAAATTTGATCATAGTGGAAGAGTTATCATCACTGACCCCAACAGCAGATAACAAATCTTTCCTCTGTGGAGGACAACTCTGAAGCACTTCTAAAGCGGACATCGCACAAGGATTCTAGCCCAAATCCTCAATAAATGAATAATTTTGGGCGGCTCGGGCATTAGGATTGTGCCCCGAACGCTTTAAGACTCCCTTAGGAATGCGAGGTGGAGCTTCAGGTTTATCCATAGGCTTTTCACTTCGCAAAGGGCTCTTGGGTGGGGAAGGTTCTTTCCCAAGGTCTGGTTGTGACGAACCACAGTCTTCCATACGAGCCACAACCTTAGCAGCACTCATCATGTTGATGCATCCATGACCACTAGCGACCTCCGACGGGTTTTGATTTCCACCCGATGCACAACCAGGATCAGTGGTCCTCAAGTTCATATTTTGATTGTTGGGTAAAGGATTAGTTAACACAGTTGGGCCCTATGCTATGAACCTCGAGGCATCTTCCATACGAGGGCACAAGTGAGTGAGATGGTCCTCCTTACACAATTTGCAAGGAAACTTCACCTTACATTTAGACTGCTTGTACCCCCCAGCATTAGTGTTCTTTTCCTTATTGTTAGCATTTTTGTTCTTGTTCTCACCCTTACGATTATTTTTTCCTTTTTTATTATTCCTTCCAGGCTGTTGGTTTCCTTTCAAGTTCGATGTTTGCACAGAAAGTACATTCGCCAATTGGGTAGGTTGAGACGAAGCCGTAGCTTGTCTCGACGCAAACTGGTTAATTGACAATTGTCTCACTTGTTTCACAACCGAGTCCGTAGGTTTGGTACTTGTACATCCCACAATACCATCAGTATGTGGTCCAAGCTTGCCCTTGGGGTTGAAATTGGACCTAAGAGCATTGGGTATAATCTCATACAAAAGTCCAGATTGAGCATAGATCAAATCCAACTCTTGTGCCCTAAAAATAGCCTGTTCCTCGTTCTAAACTCCGGATTTCAAAACATCCTTCGCTATATAAGGTAATAAAATTTTGAGGAACCACTCAAGAAGAAACCCTGGTGGTATAAAAGCTTTGATTAACCATTTTCGTCTACTCCACTCTTGAATATGATCCGAAATGTGTGTGGCTTTATCTTGTCGGAAGGTCGACAAGAGTTTGGTACCGACGTCGTAACATACGGGTAGCTAGAAATGATTAAGGAAAGTCAACGCAAGATCATCAAATGTAACATAAGCCCCCCCCTAGTAACTCTATATACCATTTCACTGCAGGACCCGTTAGGGTGCATTGAAATAGCCTCAAAGGAATGGAATCGTCATGTAGGGAATTGGAAGAGCACCAAAGGTGGAAAGTGGTGACATGCTCACCACGATCTTCACCAGTCTTACCTTCGAACTTGGGAATGTCCGAAGGAAGCTTGTTAGGGACATTCGGCCATGCCGGGTTATGAGACACCAGATCTTTCATCAATCTCGACAAGTCATGCTAGTTCAAAGTTGCAAGGAAAGGGAGTCTAGGTTGAGCCGATCGATTCCACACTCCCTGATAGTTTTGATTCGTGTAAGGTTGATTGCTATAATTACCATGGCCTTGGCCATAATAACCTCCTCCCATTTGACCCATGTAGGGTTGCATGGAATCATTATGATGTGGGGTGCCTTGATTATGAGGCACTACAAAGCCATAATTGGAAGAGTAAGCGGGTTGTTGATACCCGTACCCATACGGTTGATAGTTTTTTCCATAGTGCGGTCCATACGAATGTCCATGAGAAGCTCCATAAGGTGCTCCATGGGATGTACCATGAGAATGTCCATAGTTAAGGGTATGGGAATATCCAGAAGCTGAAACATGAGACGATCCAGAAACAGGTACATGACCTGTTGACACAACAGGAGGTGCTTGACTCTGAGATACTACCATGCGAGCAGTTGCAGAATGAACATGGCTAGTAGCAACATTTTGTCCTGAAGGCCCACGTGAACTAGGGGGAGGATGAGTCGTTAAAAATGCATTTGAAGGAACAGGGTTTGAAGACTAAGGGACATGTGAAGGAATGTAAGTGGTGTTCCCAATGTTCACTCGTCTCGGTTCTGGTATCCGCATAGGATTACTAACACTAGATCTAGGATGAACATGTGAAGTTGCCTCCACCACAAGGATGGAGGGTGCAATGTGACTAGTGCCCCCAAATCTCTCCACATGGAAAGGGATGGGAGTGCCCCTAGGTGTAGTGTTAGAAACAACTTCTGACTCAACACGATGTGCCGAATCGGGTGCAGGGATATCAGACATGTCATATCTAACATGACTAGTGCTTACGGGTTCATGGTGAGTCTCGTTGCCCAGAAACCAATACTGGCGACTTGTGAATGAGGGATCATAACCAGATCGTGAAGGTTGTTCATGTGAAGCATCATATGTGCTAATAGGATCTTCCTCCCCAACCTTGTGAGGTAGAGAAGACATCTTTGGAATCTCATCCTCATGATCTCCCATGGTGTGTGAATCAAAGTGAGAAGTAGTCTACCCAGACTGTCTGGTTCTCTCTCCCAAAGGAGGAGGAGACGTGGAAGGCAGAAGTCCTACTAAATGACAAGAATGGTGGGGTGTTGCGCCTGAATCCACAATGACTCAAAAAAATAAAAAGACTCGATCTAATTACGTAAACCCTAGGCAAACTAGCGTGCATAGATCATCCACCTATAAAATGTAAAGCCAAATCACAAGCAAACAAGGGTAGGATATGTGAGCTCCTAAATGAAGCAGGTATGTCTCTCCTAGGAGAGGCTTGAGACTCCCATACACAACAAGCAGAGGTTCATAACCAATTATAGTGACCCTCAACTTCAACGCATATAGCGACTATGCTGTCCGACCCCTACCTGGCCAAGACACCTGCAGAATAACCTCTACAAATACCCCCTAGAAAACCTAGGTAAGGAAACTAAGGTCACCTCGATATAATCAATGCTCAGGTGGACAGTCGCAGGCAGGATTAACCGTATGGGAAGGGTAGCAAAGCCCGAAACTCTCGAGAGAGCCCCCAGATACGAATACAATCCTAGAAATATCTCTAGTGCTACTCAGTTACAACCAAGGGTCATCCCAATCATAACCACTCACATTGCCTCGTGCTTAACTCCCTTGTAAGAGGAGGATCCTGAGAACACTAATTATATAAAGTATTTCACACTCTCACCTGGACAGACACCTAAATGTTTTATTTAGTGGTCTTGGAGAATTGACTCACAATGAACTATTCCAAGACCCTAAAACCTAGTCTTGTTGGTGCACCCTAAAAAAGAAAAGAGTATAATTCATTTTATTATGCATTGATTTTAATTGGATTTATTGCTCAAAGGGTAAATGGTCATGCAACTAATAATGTTATGACACAACAAGAAGTAAAATGCACACCTAACAATCAATGCAAATGCACTGTGTCAAATGAAAAACAGGGTATGCTACTACGTGAAGTGAAAAAAAATTCCTTCAAATGTATATGCAATCATTTCCTATATGAAAACATGACTAATATTCACCAAGCAAACCTAATGCAAGTACCATGCTAAATGCACAATGCAAACAATGCATAACAATGCAAAAAAGCAAAATGTTTTTGTATTTTTGAATTAAATGAGATAAAAAGAAAAAGTATGACTCTACAACCCTCAGACTCTACAATCACTCACAGACAGCATCCAAACAAAGCGCCAAGGTAAAAGAGACCTAATGCACTAATCCCAAAACAAAAAATTGAAAATGAAATGACAAGAACATTTTTCAAAAATTAACCCAAAAAAAGTCTCTTGTCAGAAATAGAGGAAAGATACCGACTCCAGAAGCAACAAAGAAGACTCAGCAATCACCCAAACTCACCTAGTAACACTTAATATTCCCAAAAAAAAACAAAAAATCAGGGCATATGCAACTGTTCTCAGTAAACCTGCGTACATACACGATTTTTCCAAGAAAACCTGCATGTATACGTGACTGTGAAAGAAAAACCCGCCTATAGAAAGAAAAAGATAGAAAAATAAGGTAAATGGACAAACTGAGACAAATTTTACTTCTCCAGGATACTACTGGGTAATCATGCCCCCAGAACCGACACAGAAACAGAAAAATCAGAGCAATAAAAGTACATTGAATGCCAAAAACCCCCAACTAAAAACAACTAGGAATGTCCCCAGTATGGTCGCCAATTTTGTCACAGAGAAAACTTCCTATGGCTTGGGGTGTACCACAAAAGACAAAGAAACCGCAGAAATCAATCCCTTCCCTATATGCAAGAGAAATACAACATCTAACACTAAAGGATCTCGAAACATACCTTAATCTGAATGGTTGTAGTAGATCCCCATCAAGTTTTTCCCAATCCTGCTTGTACTAGCAATTCACTCTCAACAACAGGAAACAAGGCAAGCATGCTATATGATATAGTGTTAGGCCTACTCTAGCATATATAATCAATGATATATAAGCAAATAAACACATCCATGGATTCAATATTCATTTAAATGCACATCATTGGACAGGAAAAGATATTTCTATTAAATAAATCAGAGATTACATGAGTGACAACCTCTGTCGACACGTCTGTGAACCAGAGAAACTGAGTCCTCCACCTGGGCCTCCACCACCTCAATCCTCCATCTCTCGATAGCAAGCTCACAAGCAAAGGCAAGCTTGGGAAGAACACAAAGTGCTCCAAGGGACAAAGGGATGCAGACTCAAGTATAAGCAAGCTACGGCAACAATGGACTATAGTTTTCTTGCTCTTCAATTCCTCCCTTTCAATGTATCCAAAGGGTTCCTTATATAGTGCTTCAATGGGGTAATGGAAGGTCAAATCCAAGAAACCTCGAGGCATATGGAAGGCCAAGAGACAAGTGACTCGAATCCACATCAAGGAAAACTCCTCAGATACACATCAAGGAGAACTCCAAAAACATTTAGCCTTTTGCACACATCCCGATGTACACGGGTTTAGGGGTAATTTCTGTGTATATACGCGAGAAAGGAATTAAAAGTCGCGTACAGCAAATAATGAGTGTTTTTAGGGATTATCTTGGAAACATCAAAGGTACAAAAATACTCCATGGCGTCCAAAGAGTCTGCAGAGGGACAGGGAAGGCCATAAAAGTGTGATCAACCATGTGTGGTAAAATCAGCTATAACAAGGAGTGCATTTTTCTTGCATCCAGTTCATCCTTAAAGCATGGCATCCTAGACGAGTTACATTCATCCCCCACATCAGGTCACTCATGTTTTCGTAAAACCTATGAGAGAATTAAGCACTCCTTTTGGCAAGGAATGAAAATAGACATCCAAAATTTTGTCATGGCTTTTAACACTTGTCAACAAAAAAAGGGCGAGAAAATTAAGTCACTAGGAACTTTGCATGCAATTTTGATTCCCACCCATATATGGACTAATATCTATATGGATTTTATAGTGGGGATTCCAAGAGATGGTAATAAACCAATCACCATGCTGGTATCATATCTCCTTTTCAAATTGGCTCATTTTAGTGCATTAGGACACCCTTTTACACCATTCATTGTGGACTAAGTCTTCATGGATCCAATTTTTAAGTTACATGGTATGGCCCCTTCCATTGTTTTCAATCAAGACTCTACCTTCACCAACAAATTTTGGCAGAAGTTATTTAATCTTTAAGATACCTTGTTGAAACAAAGCACTGCATATCATCCCCAAATGAAGGTCAAATGTAAGTGGTCAATAAGTGCATAGAAACCCATTTGAAACACTTCGCATCAAAAGGGCCACACCAATGGGCATAATGGCTTCCTCTTATTGAATGGTGGTATAATACTAATTATCATGGAGCTACCAAATTCACCCCATATGAAGTAGTGTTTGGTCTAAAACCCTTGTTTGTGGTTTCCTATTTACCAGTCACCTTCAAGGTCCATGCAGTAAATAACACTTTGCACCGGAGAAATGATTCTTTGCACACTGAAGGACAATTTGGAAATGGCTCAAAATAGAATGAAACAATAGGAGGGTCAACATCACTCAGATCATTTTTTGTAGAAGCATATCAAGTGTGTATTCACCTTCAACCTTATAAAAATACATCACTCTAAAATTGCCTCCTTAAGCAATTGGCCCCAAATTTCTATGGACATTACAAGATCATACAACACATTGCACAAGTGGAATACAAGCTAGCTTTGTCAAATCAATCATATATTCACCCAATCTTTCATGTATCTTGCCTCAAAAGGTGGTGGGATCCAATTGTATAGTGCAAACCAAGTTACTAGAACTTAATGAGAAAGGATCCATTTGGTTCCAGACTAAAGTATTTTGGATACGAGGGATATTTCCTTTTATGTTAATCTTATTGCCTAGTATATGAAAATTTCCCATTACAGTCATTAGAAAGAAGAAAAAGTGATACGTCAATATAATTGGGATATAGTTCAATTTGGACTACATTACAGTTTAGGGGGGGACTCCCTTGTTGGTTGGATTTACTGATTTTGATTGGGCCAGTGACCTTGATGATCAAAATTCTACTCCATGTTATGTTTTCAGTCTTGGTTTTGAACATATCACTTGGGCTTGTAAGAAACAATAAGCACTTGCACTGTCTTCAACAAAAGAAAAGTATGGAACTATAATAAATGCAAGTTGAGAATCCATATGGCTTCGATAGATACTTTCAGAGTTTGGATTCAATAGCAGCATCTAACTACCCTCTAGTGTGACGATCAAAGTTCCATTAAGCTCACCAAAGATCAAGCTCAACATCATCACAACAAACTCGTTGAGCTACAAATGCACTTCATCATAAAGTCTATTCAAGATCATGTTTTGAGAAGTCATTAGAGGAAATTTCAACTCAAAATGGGCCTCCTAAGAAAAATAATAAAATAAAATTTATTAATTTTGTAGAAAGAAAAGAAAAAAACTACTTTTTTTGTTCGTATTTTCGACATATCTCCCTGTGATTTTACTCAAATTTCAATCGAGAGAGCTCGTTGGATGTGAAATTAAATTCTGCCTCCAATGAGTACCCACTTGGCATACTTTTGACGGACAACGTGATAATGACATCATCTATCACGTTTTTTTAGGTATTTCTTGTTTTTGGGGTAGTGGGGTCCGTCAAAAGTATGACAAGTGGGTATTCGTTGGATGCGGAATTTAATTTCGCATCTAGGGAGCTCTCCCGATCGAAATTTGAGTAAAAACACAGGGAGATATGTCAAAAATACGAACAAAAAAATAGTTCTTTTTATGATACCTATTTCCAAATTTATGTTAAAATTTGTTTAAGACCTATACGGTATTTCAAATTTAAAGCAATTTCATTAGCTAACACATGATGACATGGAATTTGAATTATGGTTAAAAAGCCCATTTTGAGTTGAAATTTCATCTAATGGCTATTTTTCCCAACAAATTATCAATTTGCAAATATCTTAACAAAATCTCTTTAAGAAGTGAAGTTTTCTAGACTTAGATCTATGTTCGGAGTTCATGAATTTGTCATTAAGGGAGGATAGGCTCTAATGTCTCATTTTTATTATTTTGTCACCTTTGTAAATCCTTCAATCCTATACTAAGTTGTTCTTAAGGGGGGTGTTAAGATATTTAGAAACTTATGAGTTAGTTAAAATCAACTTGGTCTATTGTGTCTTTAGGTAAAGTTTGTTTTTTTAGTGTGCATTAGTATGCATTTGTATTTATGCATTCGATGATCATGATATTATTTTTTTAAAGATGAAACATCGCTCAAGAAACCCTCATATACTTCCCCATTTTTTTAGGATGGTACCCAAGGTAAACCATCGGCCCGGATTACGGGGCCTAACCCAATGGGGACATCAAGTGAGGCCCTTGCATAGCCACTTGGGGATTTGACCCCGAGACCTTCTGCTTGTGTAAACAACTCTCAACCACTCTATCTAACCCACTGAGCTATTCTACGATCATGATATATTTTAACATAGAATTATTTGATGGTTCATCTTCGCCTCGATCTTAACAGTTATTGATCCATGGCTTAACACCCTATTGGTCCATGATCTCTATTTAAAGAGCAATGAGGGTCATTTGCTTGATGATCAACTGTGACAAAATCATATGTAAATATTTTTTCCTTTTGAATTAATATATTGCCACAAGTAATCTATTTGGTTGGGGTCATGGATTGTTTCCCTCTTTGAGGGTTTTAACCACATAAAAAATCAATTTGTTGATATGTGATTTGTTTGTGTGAACAATTGCTTAAGGTGTTTGACATGTGTAGAAATAACCTATTTTAGTCAAAAAGTACTTATGTGCATGGAATTAAGGTGCCTAAATATGTGTCCATGGTTTTTGTTCTCATATTATAAACCCAAAGTCACTCAAATGAAAACAATTTCTATATTTTCATACTAATTTATTTTTTGAGATATATCATTACTTACATCATGGCCTTATAATCAACTTGGAAAAAACAAAATATATCCTTAAGCAAGTAAATGTATACTCACTAGATTGCCCTTGACTTTGAGCTCCCACCAAGGACTTTAGAAGACTTGTATGTACACCATATACAGTATAAAGTGCCCTTATATAAATTAACACTTACACAAACTTTTGTTTTCAAACTAATTGCTTTTCATTTTTAGTTATCACTTGGTTAATCTTATTATTTTACTTATCTCTTTCTAATGCATATCTTACATGGTAGACTATTGGCATATATAAAATCGGTACAGTATGTGTTTATTTATATGGATTCATTCACTTAAATATATAATATTTACACATTGGTCCATGAACAAAATAATGATACCATAATCAAGTTCTACATAAACATTTGAAATCTAATTTTGAAAACATTTTGTTGCAATACAAAATATTTATATTAACAAATTTATTAAGTTAAAAAATGATAACTTTTTTATTTTACTAATAAATTTATTACATTTTTATCTATGTCAATAGCAAAATATTTGATGTCTTATAAATAGCATAATGCAGCAAATTTATTTGAAATTGAAATTACAATGTTTAATAATAAATTTGGTTATATTTTAAAACTAAATACAGAAATTCAAAAATTATCATAATTAATAATTAAATTCATTTAAAATTTAATTTATTTATTAAATTTAAATTAAATTCATGTTTAAGGAAAATATGTTTTTAAATAATCACAAGAAACAACTCTAGAACATTATATCATAATTGTATGTATAATTATGTATAACAGCGCCCTTATTTTTACACAAGTTCCTCTCCACATCATATCTTCAGTACTATCTTTTATGTCTATTTTATAAAGATGGGTAATTAAGCATTATGGATTAAATATATAAAAATAGGTGGCACATATTGTCAATGTTGATGAGGTCACTTTGAGTCAACTAATAATAGGCTATATTCCAAAGTTTAACTAATTAACCAAAGATGTATGTTGTTTTAATATTTATTAAGTGTGCTCCATGGGGCATAGAATAAACAGTGAATGTGTGTACTATTAAGGCACTCCTTGTGTAAGGTCACCGGTTCGAAACTCTGTGGATGCAAGCCTTAAAAAAATATTTATTAAGTGTTGATAAAATGAGCAACAATCTTTTTACTAACAGATGTCCAACATAAAGACAAAAAGACAAATTCATACAAGACAGTAATAAATAATTGAATGAGTATATCAAAGAATAGATGAGTGATTAGAATAACATGGGACGCTATACTTAAATGCATTGATTAGTCACCATACTTGATAGGCCATGTCCCTTTGTTAAGTCATGTCCCTCAAATGTGCCCCTTAGTTAATGCGTCCCTTCATTTATATTATAGATAGAGAGAGAGACTGTGTTAATTGCATTGTCTTCCCCTATAAAAATACTTTGTCCACAAGGCATATGCATGTAAAAAACTTGTTCTGGTTTGTAACACCTTTTTCATGATCATCTAGTCTAGCAGTTGTGATCATTGACAATACAAGATGATATAATCTTCAAGTGTTGAACTGAATTGTCAAATAATGAAAAAGATTGATCTCTCTAATTTGATCCTTTGTGGCACTGTGCATTTATAGTAGTCCTAGGATGATATTTTATTTAGAACTCAATTGCACTAGCATTGATATTCTTTGAAATATAGGTCAACTACAGTTGTTGCTATTAATATGTTGATTGGTTAAGGTATTGAATCTTATGATTAAGATGTCGATAAAATGTCATTGTAACAAGATTTCTCATGACCATATTTGTAGTGTCTTCCTTATTTTTTGGGTATGTATTCTTTGCATGATGGTAGTGCCAACCGACATGGGGGTTTGGGGAAACACAAAATAAATAAATAAAACTAATCTATTTTTCCAAAAAAATGAATAATTTAATCCTAGTTAAGAGATTGGGATTGTAATCTAATCTGGATTAAGGGATTAAGGTTTTGGATGTGGTCAAATACCTAACTATTGTATTGTAAATGGTTTAAAATGTACAATGAGATAAAATAGAGGTGCAGCTCTATGTCTTGTTGGTTTTAACAGTTAAGGGTTTATAGAGTAAATCTCTATGTATTGTGTGTATGTGTCATTGTTATAACCTATGTTTTGTTTAAGAATTTGTGTGCATTGTTTCACTTCACAGGTTTAAAACTTACATTATTCAGTTCAAGTAGTGTCTCATTTGTGTACGTGTGTCAATTTGTTGATCATTAGTTGGAATTTCCATCACTTATACTTCCACATCTAAAGATTACCCTACTTTAATTGGATTTGCATCTTTAAAAGTTTGTGATGTCAATTAAATATGTATTTGTTCCTTTCTCCATGGCTTGGATTTTTATGTCAAAGACTTTCTTGATTCATCTAAATGGATCATGATTTCTCTATCGAATAGTGACTCTTTGTTGACAACTTGATCTAACTTTGGTTGTGTTATTTCTCATCCTTCTTAATTTGTGCAAATAAACTTTGATGTTGGTTCGTTAGGCAATAAAATTCTTCAGTCTGTATCAACAACCTTGTCAAATTCATTGTCTTTTGTACCAACTTCTGATTATCTTATAAGATAACCTTTGAAACATGTGTTAAGTCTTTTGATGATGGAGTTTATAAATTGGACTTCAATGTAACATCCCACACTTTTATCTACTTATAAGAGAATGACAATTACTTCTTATAAAAAAAATTGTCTTTCATGTTTAAGATGAACATGCATAGTGTTTCCAGCCATTTTGAGCCAATAATTATGTCAGCATCTACTATGCATCTTCTTTATGCATAGTTGTGTCATTGAATTGGAATATATATCTTTATAAGTAGTTGTGACATTGAATTAAAATACGAATTTATAATCATTGATGTCTTTAAATCCATATTCTATTACATTATGTGATTTTTTGTCCAATTATACTTGCCTCTAAAATTAATGATCGTTAGATCAATGTTAATATAATTTTCTTCTCATCTCATCCGAAGTCGGATGAAAAATGGATGCTATTCTCTTATTCATTTATATTATTATTTATTTTATACACCAAGAGATTATTCCTTTATATTATTATTTATTTTATACACAAAGCCAACCTTAGTTTTTATTTTATATTTATTATCTTTACTTTTTATTTTATATTTTATTATTTATTTATTAGTTTTTATTTTATATTTATTATCTTTACTTTTTATTTTATATTTTATTATTTATTTATTTATACTTTATGCATATTATATTTATTATTCATTTATATTATATTTAGTTTTTATTTTATATTTATTATTTATTTATTTATCATATCTGCATATTAGGCACTCTAATGACGTTACTATCGTAATCATCTAAGCATTCTCATATGAGATGCTAACAAAGCTTTTTCTCAGTAAAGGCCACATGGCCCTTCTCATATGTTATGCCAGTCAATCGGTCCTTCCCAGTTCACAATTAATGACAATTATGAATGATGGAGCAGTTTTGATTTCTCATTTATATGAATACATGCTTGATGGAGCAGTTTTGATTTCTTATTTTATATGAATACATACGAGTTGTCTAAACAGGGGACTTTTTTACTTCGGTTTCCCGCTGGTTTTTATCAGTTTTTTGTCATGAATTTTCACAGAATTTTCGAAATGCTCCAAACACATTGCTAGATCTTACAAAATGTGGGTGTTGGGGGGTTTTCCTTTCACCTGATTTCATTTCTGAACTTAAAATCACCCAACAAACAACAGAAATTACAGATCTTGTGAGAAAATCAGCCTGAAAGTCAAAAAGTGTCCAAAAGTCCCCTTTTTAGATTAATATCTTGATTCATGAATTTATACAGCCTGCCTCGATAACGAAAAAAAGTAAGAAAAAATTGAACCAACAATCATCTATTTTGCCAAATTAATGAAGTTCAAATCTCTTATTATGGAACCAAAAAGTAAGAAAAAATAGATTAATATCTTGATTTATGAATTTATACAGCCTGCCTCGATAATCAAAAAAAGTGAGAAAAAATTGAACCAACAATCATCTATTTTGCCAAATTAATGAAGTTCAGATCTCTTATTATGGAACCAAAATCATTCCACAGCCCATCTATTGCAAGAATCGCACAAAGGAAAAGAGTTGCGTTCGTTAACATTATACAAAAACAAAATAAAACTGAGGCAACATGCAATTATAACAGACCATTACTAAAATACAGGGCATATAAAAAAAATTATCCAATACTGTGGAAACAATCAATCCAACTATAACCAAACATAGATGTGCATGAAAGACTATTACGCAAACCTGTGACTAAAACCAGCTTTTGTAAGTAAATAGTCAGGGTCGTATTCCCTCTCACTTTTTTGTGCATAGTTACCATTATTTCTGATTCACCAAGATCCAACCTATATTCGGTCCATTAAAGTTGTGTAGCTTGGAATGTTAGGCGCACGTGGTTATTGAGGGTATTTACATGTTTGGAATCCATCGTACTTTTATATATGCATGTCCAACAGGACATCTAATGAATACCCCCGCACTGGGGCGTCAATTATGAAAGCAAATTTACATCCCTGGGTCACACTTTCTGCAGTCTGTACAGATTAGAAAATTCAAAGAGACAGCAGGAACTCATCCAAACAAGGGGCTTGCATCCTTTTCGCATCTAGAAACAAATTGAAAAAAAGAACTACAAGATTACAAGATCTTCCCACGGCCTAATATGCATGAATATTTTCATCTAAACGTCGTTCAAAAAAAACCCTACAAAAGCAAATAAATAAGTTTTCTTAATATTCACTGTGCGTGACTATTGAGCAGTAGATCTGCTGCAGCATTGATGTCGTTCCTTGCTTGGACGAGTGCTTGTATAGCTGAATTCCTATCAAAACCCATAGAAACCAGAGCTGAAATGGCCTCCTCTGATGCAGCCAACGTAGGTGCAACCCAATTACCCTGTCATATTTCCAAGCAAACATATAGTTAGTCTCTTTGCTATTTCCTACTCTGAATAGCGAATTTCGAGCTTGATTCTTTCGTTTGTTTTTCAAAATAATAGGATCGGATCTCTTCTTATAGAGAATGCATTTATTAGGAAGTACAGATCTAAATGAGTAAAAGAATGAATTACAAACTGTATGCATTACGGTGTTATCTTACCATGCAAATACAGTCAGCCTTGAGAACCTCACTTTCCAAATCATAAATCCCTTTCCTAATACGTTTCTTCTTGATAGAAAATACTTTATGAAATTAAGCCCACACTGATTTTATAGAAAGGCAAGTTCCCACTAATATACTTGACCTATATAAAAGAAACTGCCATGATTCTAAGCTTCTTGTCGGGCAATTGCCAATAGCCTAAATTAGTTTTAGCATATTAAAGCACCCAAGAAAACAAGTGATTTATATATAAATCTATACAGAAAAGTCTAAACAGAGGATTGGTTAAAGAATATGCAAGACTGGCCCTTAAATATGTTTTCGTTTGTGAGACCTCAACTAGAACTACAAAAAGCCATCAAAACAATGATAGTTTCTAAAACCTTCAGATGCCCGTGGCACATGTAATTACAAATGAACTCTACATTTAGCTCTGTTCTTTCTTTTTTAGAGCATAATCATTCTTAAACTTGAGCAATCTTCCCTCAATTTTAAGTGCATACTGCATAAGTAGATGTTCTTTTCTCTCCCTAGTGATGGCCAATTGGTTCTGACCTGAGTAACCCAGGACCATGGTTCAAAGCCAAGGGAGGCTGGTACTGAGCATAACAATTTGTTATTACAGGGTATGCCAGTAGATTAATCCTGCGCCCTCGGGATGTGGGGAACTCACACCGATGTCAAAAAAAAAAGTAATTGTACAAGTCAAACAATTAGGCATTCATTTCTCCACCATGACTTAAATGATTTGCAGAAAACTGACCTGAAATTGTTGACCCAGCGGAGCATCTATTGTTTCCCTTGTGACCCTTCTTCTCGAGGAATTGGTAGATGACCCACCAGAGACTAATGGAGCAAAAAGCCAAGAGGCAGTAGATGCAACCAATTTAGGAAGCTGCACAAGTTAGGAAGCACGATTATCACTACATATTCTATGGGGATTTTTAATCGATCATCACTACATTTTCTATGGGGATTTTTAATCTATATTCCTAGAAGAGCATATAAATGGAGATTATTAACTATATATCAAATCATGCTAAACTTATTTTCCGATTATAAAAATTACTGGCTACATCAGACAAATTGGCACAGTCTTGAATCTATTCCCAAATGAAAGAAAATTTCTTACGCAATTTTCTATCTGGCTTTTCCTACAAACCTTCTCATAACCTGAAGACGTTTCTAAAGAAGAAAATGTAGTCCAATGCAAGAAAGGGCATATGGTAGAACAATGAAAACATAGCTTCGTTTGCATGCAATAAGCTATACAATTTTAAGGTCTATCTATAACTTAGTTTTGCAATATGATGCAATGTTAAAAGGTGTTTTAAAAAAAAGAAAAATAATTTAATACATTTCGAAGAATTCCTTGCAAAAGAAGGGACAGAAGGGAAACCTTGATTCTTTGAATTCTAAAAATGTTCATTCGATATAATAAGCCAGCAAGTACTCCACAAAACCCTGGAATAAAGGATCTCTTCCATGACGAAAGGAGAAGCTGCAAAACAAAGCCTCAGATAATGTTTATCCGATATGGAAATATAACAAAATCATTTTACTCATTTATGACATGGAAGGAATCACATCTAATTAGAAATAACGGCCAAATCATACTTGAAGTCCAGCAAGGTAGACAAATGACTTATCAGAGAACCGGACACTGAAAATTTGGAACCGCGTTGAAACTGGAATATCAAGAAAGAAGGGAACAAAGAGAGAAACTATTATGCCATAAGGTCCAGGAGCTAGTCCACCTGATATAGAATCTGCAAAGACACATGCAGTAAAAGGAAGATTAGAACCATTTGCTGATGTTTGTTATATTTACCACGTGCACTAATGAGTGGCAAGTGACAAGCATGCACAATCTGCACATGGACACAATGTCAAACAGTGTGCAAGAATACGAAAACAAGAATTTTCAAACTAGCATGGGTTGAACCCAAGTGTCACACTCTGAAATTGTACCCAATACATACAAATGTATTTACAAATATAAATTGCATATAGTGTATTTATTACAAAAGGACAAGTTTTGTATATTAATATACATATATATCGGTCCAGACTCCACCTTTCTTACAGGATCACACATGACTTCACTGGCATTGTATGGTGCAGGCCGACATTGAAATTTTTGCGTATAAATAACAAGTGTGTATATGATCCATTATGGAGTGTTTCAAAGAGCTCAAAACAGAACACTCGCAGCGTTTGGAGTCTTGGAGTGTTTTTTAAATGTTAAATTAAAATATCAATGTTAAAGTTTACATAGCAGTTGCTGCAAACTTATGAGTTAGTTCTTATTAAATAAAGCAAGGACAATTTCTACTTTTCATGGAAAGCATCTTGTTTTTCCCTTCAATCAGATTATCACGTGTGGGAGTCCATGTTTCTTCTTTATACATTCAGAAAAGTTCCCCATATTGTGAAGCATATTGTAGGCCCATCAAGCTGGAAGTGTCTGAACATATCAGCCTCATCGGCTCTTTGGGCTAAGGAGCCATTAAAGTACTCTCTGACTTGACCTTATATTGTTTCCTGGTCTTTATTCTCTTCGTAGACATGTACAAAGTCCTGTGACTCACCCATTTGAATCAAAACCACATGTTAACAGAGTTAGGTCAATTTTGCTTTAAAAAACCAATCGAAATTAGAACAGCATCCCTCCCTTTTGGAACAACGAATCTAGACATTGGAAACCTTGGCAGTGCCTGAATTGCAAATATGCATTGCAGAATTGAAAATAGAACCTCACCCTGTCTTCACCCTGACTTGAGCAAAATTTTCTTTCAAAAGATACAATTACCACAACATTCGGCAAAGTTGATCTATATTTGCAAAAGAATGCTAATCTGAAACTGTAGTTCACATTTGGACCAAGGAATAATTTCAGTTAGATTAATTTCAGTTAGAGTCATCGTATGAATCATTGGACTTTCAAAAAGAATGGCATTCCTACTCTTTCATAAGCATTCAAACCAGAAGGTAGTGAGCATATACAAGGGGCATGTAATGCAAACAATGTATCAGGGGAGGACTTCAATTCAAAAGAAACAACTGAAATAACAATCCTCCCACTAGCTACTATAAATAAAAACAAACAAGGAAACATTTCCGAAATACAACTTTGAACAGTCACAAACGTGGAGGGAAACTAAGTAACAGCTTCAAACGAAAGATCCAACCTAGCAATTCAGAATAAGTTTCAGGCTTCCCGTGGGGATGGGTCTGACAGTTTGATGGTCTCATGCAACTTCAAACACTGGCGATGCATGGATTTCCTGAAGGTATTCTGGCAGTTCAAACCTTCTTCACTCAAAACTCCTTGCTCAACAGAATACTAAGGCAATGATGCTTAATTCAAAAGACTAGGGACCATTGAATAGGCATGGGAAGCTCATATTCTGCTTTGAATACAAATGTCGGAAAGCAGATTGGCATTAATTCAAACAAATCAGCAATAAGATCATGTTTTTAATTCAAAACATTGCAGGACAGGGAGTCATAAATGCAAATTTGAAACATCCTTTCAGCAAGTTATCATCCACCTAAAATAGACAGTTAGCATTACGCTACAGCATTACCAAAAAAATAGCTTCACACACACTAAACCATACAACCAGCAGATCTCACTAAGGCTCTCTTCCACTCCACTTGATAAACCCATTCTATTTCAACATTAGGCTTCTTACTAAGACACATGCTTCCCCTTTTATTTCACCATTGGGCTTCTTACTTCATACACACAAACAGAGCACTAGACTGCACCCTCAGATGCACGAACAGAGCATTAGCTTGAACAGTGTAATGTCCTCTTCCAATTAGGCATTGAGGCCCAAAACCGCTAACCTATGTGATTCCTGTGGGTTCGAGCAGTTACTGACAGCTAGGGAATCAGCTAAGGACTGATGCCATCCATAGAAGATCTAGAGCATCATCATTAGGTCAAAAAGGGCCACCGTGGCCAAAGGCCACCTTTGTGCATGCCATCCAAGCATTATTTAATGATGCATGCACTCTTTAAGTCTCCATCCGCATGCATGCAAGTCAACGGCAAATTAGAAGATAAAGTGACCTAATTAGGTCAAAGATTAGGGTTTTCGCAGTTGAACATTATAAATAAAGGATAAAGCGAAAGGAGACTTCACTTTTGATTATGATTATTTTGGGAGCTCTTGGATAGCAGCACAGTGTGCCGCACAACAGTTGGGGTTGGAGACGGAGTCTTCAGCTAACGGGATTTCGACAATGAAACATCTGTCCTAGTCTTATTCAGGGTAAGCCATACAGGTTCACCACTTGTTCTTCATTCATTCATAAGTTATCCAGTATATGGTATAGATTGTTGCAGGGACACGTGTGCAACCGTAAGGGGGGGGTTTCAGCCAAAAATCCCTAATCAGTTGCTGGACCTTCAGATCTCAGTTTTACTCCGAAACTCGGGCACCATTCTCATCATCAGCATCATACTCCGGTACCCAGTGATTATCAGATCCGTCCGTGCTCATCCGGAGCAGTTATCAGCAGTTTCAGGATCCCAAGGGCGTGAGCAACTGTCTCTCTGAAGCAAGTCGCTATCCTGCCTAGAGGTCTCAGAAATCCCGCATGTACCAGGCATTCTCTCCAGCATGGGAAGGCTATCAATCCTGCAAATCGGCAGCTTCATCGGAAACCTCCTTCACTGAAAGCGTCACCCTTTTTTGACTGGGGTTCTTGCTGCTGGGGGTTCACCGGAAGCAGAAGAGATCTGCCCATCTCCGATCCAGTTCTCGGTGCTTGCATACTTCCTCCGAAGCAGTCTAACTGGCTTATCAGTGATAAGTGTTCATTCTATCTCACAAACCCTAACCCTAATTTTTCCTATAAAATAGGGATTTTTGCATGGCAGTTTGCATGCCCAATTGTATCAGCATATTTGC
>LPNX010050204.1:311921-345887 GCA_001517045.1 Pseudotsuga menziesii
GGTCACCTTCAGGAAACCCCCAAAGACCAGCACACAACACCTAAGTGACATTCAAGCCTTGCTACAGAAACATGAAAAGGTTTTTCGGGACCTTCCATCAGGTAGACCACCAGACCGAGGTTTTGAACACATCATCAAGCTAGAGGAGGGAACACAAGCAATCATCACCACTCCTTACAGGCATCCCAAAAGGTACAAGGATGAGAATGAGAAAACAATCAAAGAATTACTGGAGGTGGGATATATTCGGCCCAGTTCTAGCCCCTTTGCATCCTCAGTAGTTCTGGTCAAGAAGAAGGATGGTACCCTGCGAATGTGCATCGATTATCGAGCACTCAACAAAAAGACCATTAAGAACAGGTATCCCATTCCCAGAATTGACGAACTCATGGATGAGCTTCGGGGGGCTCAGTACTTCTCCAAGATCGATCTTCGCTCGAGGTACCATCAAATCAGGGTAAGGGATCAGGACATCTCCAAAACAGCTTTTCGCTGTCACTATGGTCACTGTGAGTTTTTGGTCATGCCCTTTGGACTTACCAATGCTCCGGCCACTTTTCAGTCATGCATGAACCACACCTTCAGAGCACAGCTACGTAAGTTTTTGCTCGTATTCTTTGATGACATCCTAATTTACAGCAAAACATGGGAAGAGCATCTGAAACACCTGGACGAAGCATTGAGTATTTTAGAAGAACATTCGCTTTATGCGAAAATGTCCAAGTGTGAGTTTGGCATGAACGAAATGTTGTATTTAGGACACGTAATCAATGCAAAAGGAGTACAGGTTGACATGGAGAAAATCCGAGCTATCAGAGATTGGCCCGCACCAAAAACAGTTACCGAATTGAGAGGGTTCCTAGGTCTGTGCACTTATTACCGACGGTACGTTAAGGGATTCTCCCAATTTGCAGCACCCCTCACAGATCTCACCAAGAAGGGGGCGTTCACTTGGACAGACTTAGCACAGAAAACTTTTGAGGAGATGAAGGTTATTATGAGTTCCTGTCTAGTTCTAGCATTACCAGACTTCTCACAACCCTTTGTAGTAGAATGTGATGCCTCAGGGGAAGGGTTAGGAGCAGTGTTGATGCAAAATCATCACCCTATTGCATTTGAGAGCCGTAAACTGAAGAACTACGAGCGCCATTACTCCATATATGACAAAGAGATGCTAGCCATCATGCATGCTCTCACAAAATTCAGACAATACCTGGTGGGCAGTAAGTTCAAAATCAAAACCAATCATAACAGCCTCAAGTATTTCCTAGAGCAGAAGGAACTGAATGAGCGACAGCAGAAATGGGTCAGCAAAGTACAAGCCTACGATTTCGAGATCGAGTATGTAAAAGGTAAGAATAATGTAGTGGCTGATGCATTATCCAGGCATCCCGCCCCATTATCTCTCAGTAGTATATCCACAGATTGGAGGGCATTTCTCTTAGTAGAATACTCCAAAAATAAATTCGCTTGCGAATTATTGGACGGGCAAATTCAGGATGACAGGTACAGGATTGTTGATGACATCATCTACTACAAAAACAGGATATACCTCGTTCCAGAATCCACATTGAGGAAAAAGATCATTTAGGCAACCCATGATTCTCCTTTATCAGGGCATCAAGGTTTCTTAAAGACCTACAGGCAGATCAGAGAGAGGTTCTCATGGAAGGGCCTCAAGGGGGAAATCATGCAACATGTCCGAGAATGTAGCATCTGTTAGCAGAACAAGATTGAGAACACCCATCCAGCAGGGTTACTCCAGCCACTACCGATTCCAGAACAGAAGTGGGAAAGCATCTCCATGGACTTTATTTCAGGATTGCCCAAGGTCCGAGGGCGAGATTGTTCATATGTAGTAGTTCACAGACTGACCAAGTTTGCACATTTCTTCTCAATATCATCAGACTACTCAGCAGCTCAAGTAGCTGAGTTATTTTTCAGGGAGGTTTTCAGGTTACACGAGTTACCTAAGACCATTGTCAGTGATCGGGATAGCAGATTCACGGGTGCCTTCTGGCAGGAGCTGTTCAGATTGGTGGGGACCGAGCTGACTGCTAGTACAAGTTATCACCCCCAGAGAGACGAGAAAACAGAAATAGTCAACAAGTGGATCGAAGGATATTTAAGGAACTATGTAGCAGGGCAGCAGCGAACTTGGATCAAATGGCTACACCTAGGGGAGTATTGCTACAATACTACCTATCACATGTTTATTAGGATGACTCCTTTTAAGGCATTATATGGTTACGAGGCCTTGGACTATGCAGATTTGGCATTTGGAGATAGTAGGGCTCCTAAGGCTAAGGATTGGATACAGGACAGTCAGGACATTTTGAAAATATTAAAGGAGAATTTACAAACAGCCCAAAATCAACAGAAGTTGTATGCCGACAAACATAGGATTGAGCGGAGCTTTGAAGTAGGGGATTTAGTATACTTAAGGCTCCAGCCTTACAGACAGTCCTCACTTAAGAAGAAAGGAGCAGAGAAGTTAAAACCCCGCTTCTATGGACCATATAGAATAATCATGAAAGTGGGAGAGGTGGCATATGAACTAGAACTTCCACAGGAAAGCAAAATTCACAATGTGTTTCATGTATCTAATCTGAAGAAGACCCTTGGGCAACACATTGTTCCATCCACCAAATTGCCTCCTTTAGATGATGAAGGACTGCTGATACTGATTCCCAAACGGATCATACAGACTAGAGAGAGAAAGCTCAGGAACAGGATAATCAGAGAATACTTGGTGCAATGGAAGGAACTACCACCAGAGGATGCCACCTAGGAAGGTGAACAGGTATTGCAGCATCCCAGTTTGAAGTTGCTTGAGGACAAGCAATCTCAAGCAGGGAGGACTGTAATGTCCTCTTCCAATTAGGCATTGAGGCCCAAATCGCTAACCTATGTGATTCCTGTGGGTTCGAGCGGTTACTGATAGCTAGGGAATCAGCTAAGGACGGATGCCATCCATAGAAGATCTAGGGCATCATCATTAGGTCAAGAAGGGCCACCGAGGCCAAAGGCCACCTTTGTGCATGCCATCCAAGCATTATTTAATGATGCATGCACTCTTTAAGTCTCCATCCGCATGCATGCAAGTCAACAGCAAATTAGAAGATAAAGTGACCTAATTAGGTCAAAGATTAGGGTTTTCGCAGTAGAACATTATATATAAAGGATAAAGCAAAAGGAGACTTCACTTTTGATTATGATTATTTTGGGAGCTCTTGGATAGCAGCACAGCGTGCCGCACAGCAGTTGGGGTTGGAGACGGAGTCTTCAGCTAACGGGATTTCGACAGTGAAACATCTGTCCTAGTCTTATTCAGGGTAAGCCATACAGGTTCACCACTTGTTCTTCATTCATTCATAAGTTATCCAGTATATGGTATAGATCGTTGCAGGGACACGTGTGCAGCCGTAAGGGGGGGGAGGGGGTTCAGCCAAAAAGCCCTAATCAGTTGCTGGGCCTTCAAATCTCAGTTTTACTCCGAAACTCAGACACCATTCTCATCATCAGCATCATACTCCGGTACCCGGTGATTATCAGATCCGTCCGTGCTCATCCGGAGCAGTTATCAGCAGTTTCGGGATCCCAGGGGCGTGAGCAGCTGTCTCTCTGAAGCAAGTCGCTATCCTACCTAGAGGTCTCAGAAATCCCGCATGTACCAGGCATTCTCTCCGGCACGGGAAGGCTATCAGTCCTGCAAATCGGCAGCTTCATCAGACACCTCCTTCACTAAAAGCGTCACCCTTTTCTGACTGGGGTTCTTGTTGCTGGGGGTTCACCAGAAGCATAAGAGATCTGCCCATCTCCGATCCAGTTCTCGGTGCTTGCATACTTCCTCTGAAGCAGTCTAACCGGCTTATCAGTGGTAAGTGTTCATTCTATCTCACAAACCCTAACCCTAATTTTTCCTATAAAATAGGGATTTTTGCATGGCAGTTTGCATGCCCAGTTGTATCAGCATATTTGCTTAGAAATAGAAAATATCGGGATTTGGGATATTTCAAACAGCCATCAAACATTGCCAATAAACGCCTCAAATGCAGCTCAAAGGTCGCACGGGCAGCATAACGTCCCCTCAGCTTCAGGAAGACCGTCTTTTATGCACATTACACCGCGTATAAAGCATACAGTCATTACAGTCATTTAGACTCAATAAAGGCCCAAATTGCACTAATAAAACTGCATACACTGTTACTGGCAACTGCAATAAAAAACCTATAAGCACCCACTTATTCAGTCAAAAGGCAGTTACGTAAGAATAAGCCCTCATTAAGGAACAAAAGGCGGGATCCGATAAATTATCTGGGTTTTTCAAAATTCATGATCATTCAGAGCAAAAAGGCAGCCTGATGAACCATCAGCAATAAGATGGTGTTTTAATGCAAAAGATTGCAGGTCAGGGGGTCATAAGTGCAAAATTCAAATGTTCATAAGGATCCAATAAACTAACTGGGTTTTTCAAAAGTTGTGATCATTCGGAGCAAAAAGGGGCCCGATGAACCATCAGGCCCATTCAAATGATTGATGTATAAGCAGCCCAACACACTATTGGTGGGTTTCAAAAAATGTGCAAGTGCAAATCATAAGTCTCCAAATGAACTATCAGGCCAATTCAAAAAATATTCATTGCAAAATTGGAAGATGTCTTGATGACTTGGTATCAGGCTCATACGAAAGATACAATCATTTACTGAAAATTTTAAAATAGCGTGATAAACTATCAGAGGATTTCAAAAGATGTTCAATCAAATGCTGAATCAAGCCCGATGAGGGATCATCGTGAAATTTCAAAGATTGACGCAACTTTAAAACTAGACCAGTGGATTATCGGGCAGGCTTCCAACTATTCCGAAGTTGGAACTTCAAAACATAATGGTATTCCGACATCTATGTAATACATTTTGATTTTGATGACTTAATGAGAAATATGGTTGACTCCTGAGTATTGACATCTTGATCTATGACTATCATGAGTATACTGTATCATGAATTATCTGTGTCTCATAATCTCATTGCGATTACTGATTTGATTTGTAAATATGTAATACTAATTACTAATGTTAAATGTGCATTGATTCTGATTTCTATTGAATATTTGTAAAAAATTGGATCTATGTGTCTATATTTTTAATATATATATATATATAACGTGTCCTACGTGTCCTAATTCCAGGGGTCACCGTGTCCGTGTCAGACACTCGAATCCCCGTGTCCTTTGTGTCCTGTTTCCTCATGTCAGGTGACTTAGATGTACCATAATAGAGCTCTTTCCCACATCCTAATCTTCTCTCCTTTTATTCAATGAAAAAGTTGCATTGAATGTAAGCATGTTTAGTCCCATTGGCCTGTTACCTTCATAGAAGGTTTAATAAAATCTATGTTTCTATCTCTTAGGAAGTCAATTCTATATAGGCAAATAATGTCAGACATGGACAGTGAAATGAGTCAATGACACGCAGAAAAAATAGAAGAGAGGTCTGGAAGAGAAAAAGACACATGGCAACTATAATGCAGAAAATGGTTGAAAAGCTAGAATATAGTAGGAGAGAGATGCTTGCTAGATTGTTTAAAAGCTAATAATCCACTTACAAGTTTGTTGTAGAAATGCCACACCGAAAAGAAATGCAAAGAAAAAACAGCAATATTACATAGACAACTTCAAGTCTGACAACTTGACAAGTGAAATCAAAATACAAGAAAATCTGAAAATAAACATCCCATGGAGAGAGAAACAAATCTTAATAATTATCCCAATTAAGGACAAGCTCACATAGGCTAAGATGCGAGACAAGATGGAAGGAACCAAAGGAGTGGGGATGCAAAACATGCCAAATGTGAAGGATAAAGGCGAAGGAGAGAAAGCAATAATTCATACTCCATTTTGAAAATTACAGCCACATCAAAAAGGGGTCCGTATTAGCATACATTAGTTGGGATGCAGTATTTTGGTTTCACCAACAGAGGACACAGCAAAAATGGCATCAAGGGAACTAACTCAACAAACTAAGAGAGCAAATCTTAACAAGTTCCTGAAAGCTAGCGACTAAAGATAATATTAGATCTAGTTCAAGAAGAGTCTCAACTAGTCACGAGAATAGGAAAGCAAGAGACATTGTCACAACAGACCATAATAATGCGTGCACAACACAAATAACAAAGTGATAAACATCCCTATCATATGCTAATTAATAAAAATCCCCATCAATAATCCTTCAAATAGGTCACTTCAAAAAGAGAAACGCATATCATTGATAACTTCATCTAATGGAAAAACTGTGTATAAAAAAATCAGTGACACATTCAAGATGATATGTCTAGAAAAAAATCATCTCTAAGAATGTTGGAGAACAATGGCACCATGGGATTGAGAAGCGTCGCAAAGGGTATGTGTTGATTTACACCAGCATAGATCCATCTTAAAAAGGATCAATAAAGCGCTGCGAGGGATAAAATCCAAGCTGCAAATCTTTTTTAGAGTGGAAATGTTGAGTATGTATGTAATGCAATGTTTTTAATTAATCTAATTTGTGTAGTTTTATTTATATTCCCTTCTAAATATTTAAAATCTAAGTTGAGCCAATATGTTATTTTTTATAATATTTTATTATTTTTTATCAAGTACACGTGTCAGCTCTAGGATGAGCACGGAAGGAGTTACACATCTCCTCTTACTGGGCTGTAGAATGCGCCTCTTCGGCGCAATGAACATCTATTGAACAACAGCCCCAGTCCTTAAGAGAACTAACATTCCATAATCTCAGTAGAGCAGGTTGTGGAGATGAAGAATTGCCAAATTTTGGAGATAGCCAAATGTATATTTTACAATAAAGGGCTTAACTAGTCTTTTAGGACAAACATGGTGAACATAGTTGTGTACTTCATGAACCTAATTCAAACAAAGATAATTTGATTTGTTACACTTGGGGAAGCATGGTGCTGCCAAAAACCTCATGTAAAACATTTAAGCATTTTTGGTACTGTGTGTGTTTGTATACACACATACATTATTATTAAAATTTGAATATTTTATTTATTTTTTATTCGATCAGTTTTTACACTATTTTATCAGCCAGTTCAAAACAACCTTGCACCAGTTAATGACGATTGGTTCCCAGTACAAAAATCATTGTAGACAAGTTCCAGTTGGGTCTTTGCTCTCCAAGACTTTCCAGTCTCAAATGCATCTTGGTGATGCTTGTCAAGCACACACCCTTTACATAAACCATCAGGGGGCACTTGTCAACCTATCCACCGTTGATTTAAGACTGTTTCAGGACTGAAAGCTAGGGTCTTGAACATCGTTTCAGGACAGCAACAGATTTCTAGGGTTTTTACCCTCTCCATCACCAGTGCCTTCCTCTTTTGGCAGTTTTTTGGGTTTTTCAAAAAATCTAAGAGAATTTTTTTGCATATTTGTGCCCTTTCTGTGGACATCACTCTCTCTTCCTCTTTCTTTTCAGCCAAATCACTAGATTATTTTTCAATTCAGTGCTGGTATGTTGTGATCCATGGATGGAAAATGACCTTTCCCCCTCTTAACAAAGCCAACTGCTATTTTTGGGCCAATCATATGCAATCCCTTCTTCTTTATAGCAAGGGTTTATGGATGTATTTAAAGAAATCTCTCCCTACTCCTGATGATGACAGTTAAGACCTTGTTTGCTTGAAAAAAGATGAAGCCCTTAGGTTGCTTACTCTCTGTGTGGAGCCAGATCTTTTTCATCACACCAAGAATAACAGAAGTGCAAAGCAGATTTGGGATGCTTTTCACGACTTATTTGGCACAGTGAACACTACTCAAGTCAATAGACTTGAAGCTAATATCTCCAACCTCAAAATGCCAGACTTTGCTAGAGTTGAGGAGTATATTGCAAGTCTCAAGAATCTAAAAGCTGACATTCTTACATCCAGTGACAAGGCTAAATCAGATTTAATGTAAGTATTATTCTGAATAATCTTTTTCCTAAATTCAAAAGTTTTGCTATCATTTTCTACAACATTCCTCTTTTTATCAAGGACCTTTTTCTACCTCTCTAAGTTGATGTGATTTCCAACCTTATCCAGCATTATGTCACCTTGAGGAATTTGGGAGAACAACCCCCTCATGATCAAGCCCATTTTAAGGCTATTCATCCTAATGCAAGCATGAGTCTGCAATGTAAACTCCCAAATCCTCCAAGAAGAAGAAAATGGTGTACTCCTACTGCCATCAGAAGAGACATTCGTTTGAAACTTGTCTCCTCCATCTTCAAAAATATTGAAAATATGGCCCAATAAACAGGCTTGTACATCTAATTTTGCATATCAATGTTGAGGAACCAGGGAATTGCAGCAATAAATAACAATGAATTCCAAGAAGAGGTGTTGTCAATAAACACCAATATAACACTGAAGCACAAGGGAGCATAGCTCAACATATGGAATAATACAAACAAACAAACAAAAATTGATTGATAGACCGTTCCATAGGTACCTATATGTAACACAGTAACACAAAGTATAACTAACTCCCCTACAATAAGGAAGACATAATCAACTTTGATCACCTTCGGCATGCTCAGATATCCTGCTTCTTTGCCTCAAACTATACACCCATCAACCTCCTAGTCAAATTTTCCCTACTCGACCTCTTAGCCAATGCCCTAAATTCCTTAAATTTTCAAAGATGTGATCCTTATTCTTCAAATATATATACCGGATTATATCATGAAAAATCATCAATGAAAGTCAAAACAACCTTGCACCAGTTAATCATGGGACAAAGATCAGTGGACAAGTTCCAGTTGGGTCTTTGCTCTCCAAGACTTTCCAGTCTCAAATGCATCATGGCGATGCTTGTCAAGCACACAACCTTTATGTACACCATCAGAGGGCACTTGTCAACCAATTATGTGGTGAATCTTTACTTGAGGCCACATCCCGACCTAATGTATTGATATATTGATGGCTTTATTGAGCCTGTACATGGGTAGTCATTCCATTTATTATACTTTACTTTATTTGGCTATTTTGCCTAAGACAAACCTAGTCAACCTCTTGGGGATAGCATCCCAAACCCTAAAGGATGTGCATAAATACAACACTCTTCTCATTTATAATCATTCACTCAAGTTGATTATTTGATAAAGGCCTAAGGGCATCTCCTCTATAGCACACCTCTCCTACAATTCATGAGTTAGGTTATGGTGTGATCTTCTTGGTTATGTTTGAGCTGTTTCTCAAGGTCACTTATGTTTCTTGAAGACACTATGGTATGGGTTTATTTCTCTTGTAATCAACACTAAATGTTGTGATAACTCTGCTGTGATTTCCTGTTCTGGATTAGGGTTTGTAAAGCATTACACCATGGATCTTCTATCTCGTGGTGATCACAACACTACTGACAAATATGGGCTGTGCGAAGCCAATGGAACAGAATGTATGAAATATAGGCAAGGACTACAAAGGAGGATTACCACACTGGTATATATTGGAAGTACAAGTGAACTATCATGATAATATGATCTCTCTCCTCATCTAAACTGTTCTATCTCTATTTGTAACTGTAGAGCTATGTATCTCCTCTGCATTTACCATAGGTATCGCCCTGAATAAGTAAATTCGAACTATATAAATGCCAATTTTCCCTCAACAATTTTCTCTTTTTGCAGCCATAATTGACTTGAAGACTAATTGTTTGCGCATTTTATTAATTACAACAGTATATACATATCTGTGGACAGGCAATAGCCCAACATTATATTTTTAGTAGAGTGTACATATCATGCAACAATGCTTGCATAAAACCCAATAATATCAAAAATGGTATGTTGCGTCCATGCAAAAGAACCATGTCAAACAATAGAGTATAAAACCAATGTAACATTGTCTCTCTATGTAAATACAAAACAAAAACTAAGGCATATGCATAAGCCAGCAACAATTTCAAACTCTGGGCACAGTGCGACAAAAAGGGAGGAAAAAATGAATAAAGTTTCCAAAGAAATCTCAGACTATTATGAAACACATGTGAAATACATGTTGATGAAGCAAATCACATTCCATTCAAATTTGTTTCTCGTGGATGTCAACTTACACCCTAAAAGCATCGCAACTTAGCATCGAAAAGAATGTCAAACCAACAAATTGACAACAGTATCACCAATCACATTTGAAAATAAATGATTCTTATAAAAGAAAGGAATTTCAAAATAGCATGATCTCACCTTTGAATACTACCAAAATTATTAACTCAAGGAGTGTTGAGAAAATTGTTGCAAATAGGATAAAAACCTGCATTATCAAATAGTGCAAATTGGAAATAAATGAAATGAGAACTCCAACAACATTGAAATTGAAACTTATTATTAATAGAGCATCTCATCTAAACTAGGAGAAATAAAGCTGAAGTATATCATTGTGAAAAGAAACTACGAAATGGCTACATACTTCTATTTTACTCCACTAGAAAAATATACTAATGGGCCAAGTACCCAACATGGTTTCCTCTTGACAGATCTCAGATGATACTAACTACAATACCAAATGTTACCCCTTAAAATGAAAACAAAAAACTCTTCATGAAAACTTTGGCATAATCTTAGAGCCTAGACAAGACAAAGTGAGGCTAAGAATGATGATTAATTTGGAAATGTTTATGCACACAAGACCATCACATGATTCCTTTAGTTGTAAAGGACACCTTGTTAAATTTGAGAGCGCAATTTGACTCCAAGAAGGTAGGGTGTGCATTTCTGAAAAGGCTAGAAAAGTTGCAAAATAGGATCAGTTACAATTTGGAGTCTGGACAGATCGATATCTTGCAGCTGGGGGCACCACTGAAGGTACAGAAAGGTACGCCATGCAAACCACTGCAGCCCTCTGATCTCAGTTTAAATTATGAATGCTTATGGAGGATGTGGCGTGCATTTTCTTAGGAGGTGTCAGGGTAATTTGCAAAACAAGATTTTGTAGTGAAAAATTCTGGTGTTTTGTAACAACTCAGATTCTTTTGCCTTCAAAGATGAATCTAACCCTATAGAGAGATCAAAGAGGGCATAACACACATGCCACAAGTCCCAGAATTCAAAAATACCCTATCTTTAGCCCGGGGCATGCATTTTATGGCCATTCGTATGCATATTTTGGGCTTATGGAAAGACAGTGAAAAGGGAGAAAATGCCATTTTGGATGGTTTGTTGCAAGCATCTGGGGATAGATTTGAAAGATGTGATGGTATAAGATCAATCACCAGGTGGGATACTTCATCTCTAACCTTCATACTCCACCAATCATGAGTATGTATGGACTGGTGTACATTTTTCAAAGGCAGCTCAGGCTGGGTTGATACCATGTTAGCGCATAATTATGATTTTTGCAAGCAGATGGAGTTTTAGGGGCATGGCAGGCATTTCAACTTTCAAGTATGAAGATGGTTTATCATGATAAGAAGAAATATCTGCCTTGCTTCACATCAGCTTGGGCATTCATTTTGACATCTGGGCATGCAATTTTTTGGGTGACTGCATGCATTTTTGCACTTACAATTTAAAGGCCACCAAACAAGTGTTAAGGCACTAAGTGTGCATTTTTAGCTTGTTAGCGCACAAGTTAAGGGAGGTGATGATTCAGGATTGTTAGACACTTGGGTTACTTCTCACATATGGACTACCAAGGCATGATATGGAAGGGTAATTTGGCGCATTGCCAACATCAAGAAAGACCTTGATGTATGGAAAAACCCAGAAATCAGGGGCCTCTACTGAGGTCATGGATGACTTGGGTTAGTGAGCCATGTGTTAAGGAATTATAAAGTGACTTCCTTCACTTATGAAGCTAAGTAAATAAAGGATCAATTATGACTTGCTCAACATTGATAAATTTATGGGATTGGAGGTGAGGCTATCAAAGCTAGAACCCTTGGATGGAGGAGATCAAGTTTGACTTTGCCATGGATCATAAAGTTGATTTCAAGAAGCCAATTAATTATCTCATTAAGAGACTGAGTTTATTGTTCAATGATCATCTCAACTTCATCATAGATGATCCATATTGAATTTATAGATAGAATTATAAATATGGAAGGACCCTTCCAATAAGTGGTTGGATCTTTGGGGATCCCCCTTTTGATTAATGGATGTTGATTTCGTATCTCATGTGCCTTCGCATGTTCTTCCCTCTTCTCTGTATCTAAGATCTAAATGCATGATATAGCAGTTATTTTGTTCATGAGGGTTAACTGATGACTTTATTCTATTGTGGATTTATTTATATCTCTGAGATTAATGAATTCATTGCAAGTAGGCATTGTTATCCAACCGCCAATGCTCTGCTGCCTGTTGTGAATGGATTGAATCAGATTCTATTGTTTATCAATCTTTGCTTTTATGTCAACAGCTCTAGTGGATAGAAGTAGGGATACTCCCTTTTGATCTCTTTTGGGGATCATAAAGTGGGAGGAGAGTGGTTGTGATGACATTGAGCAGCCCTCCTGTGTATCTTTAGGGTTGTTCCACTGATGTCAAGGACTTCATGTGCAGGTTTGAGAGATAACAATTGGCATCATTGCCAGGGATAAAATTCAATTCCTGAGGTAAATAGTTCAGTGACAACATTCAATGAGTATCCGAAATGTACTACAGACTTCATTGCTCATTTGGTGACTCCATTGAGGAACAAAGCCCCATATCCTTGAATCAATGGCCTGCTACTTGGGGATAAGAACAAGCATAAGTGTTTAGACAAGGAAGATCTCACCCGGTGACTCCACTATTGTAGGTTATGTACACATTATGTTCTCTTTGTATTAATCATAGATAATCAATTGACACAATGGGCACAGTATAACATCTATTACTTGATGAGCTAAATCACCTCAAGAAAGGGATAGATGAAATTGTAATAAAGTGAGGAAAGTTGCTGTGGTGACATTGAGCAGCCCTTTATATCTTTAGGGTCGTTCCATTGATGTCAAGGACTTCATGTGCAGGTTTAGAGGTAACAATCGGCATTGATGTCAGAGACAAAATTCAATTCCGAGGTAAATAGTTCAGTGACAACATTCAATGAGTATGCAAAATGTACGACAGACTTCATTGCTCATTTGGTGACTCCATTGAGTAACAAAGCCCCATTGCTTTGAATATGTTGATTTTTGTATCTAGGAAGTTGGTCACCTAGTGACTTTGTGCCTAAGTCACTAAAAAGGGGAAAGTGACATGAC
The DNA here is from genome assembly GCA_001517045.1 of Pseudotsuga menziesii. Taxonomy (NCBI): domain Eukaryota; kingdom Viridiplantae; phylum Streptophyta; class Pinopsida; order Pinales; family Pinaceae; genus Pseudotsuga; species Pseudotsuga menziesii. The sequence goes on from LPNX010050204.1 coordinate 325,138, forward strand.
CATTGTATTAAATGACTTGATGAGTATTTAATTTCACTTTAGAGATTAAAGTGACTTTTTAATATATTTAAGTGGTGGTTGAGTGAAATTAATTTATGGAGAGAAATAAGGTGCATTTATTCTCATCCATTAATCTAAACAAATGTGGGCCCTTGGATTAGATGTCCATTCAACTACCCTAATGAGAAATCCAAAAGACAAGGAAAAATAATAAAGGCACATCCATTCCTCATTTTGCTTCACCGTGAGCTTTGGAGAGGCAGTCGACCTTCTCGTGAAGAGAAGAACACAGCCAAGAGAGAGAGAGTTACAGCTGGGCACAAATTCCAAGGCAGACTTCAGCAATGAGCAGCACAAAATCCAAAGAGAATGCGGCGGCACGTTTTCCCATACTGCTGGCACAAATTTTGAGAGCCAATACAACATTTATTACAAACCGTACAGTGAATTCCTGTAGCTGTTGGGCACAAATTCCAAAGTCTGAGAAGGGCATGAAATTCGAGGTGGTTTAATGCTGGAACAGTGGCACAAAAACCAAAAATTTCAGACTGTACTGTGCACAAATTTCAAGGAAGAAAAGGTAAAGAAGCAGACAGTCCATACGGTTACCTTCAGCACGCATTTCTAGGCAGCTATGACACAGAAATCGATGCAGTTAAGGCACTGTGTTATTCATGACTGAATATGGTCTCTGAGGGTTGAGATAAGTAGCATCACTGTGCTCTGTTCTGCTGTAATTGTTTTTTTTAAGAAGAAATAAGAATCTCTCTCAAACAGGGTTTCCCCTTCTAAGTTTTTCCTGGGAAGTTTGCCAAAAATACTGTGTATGAAAATTTCATGGTGTGATTGTGTTTAATTTTTTGCCTTTAAAGTTGTGAAATTTCCTTCATGTTTTCCAGTCAAGTTTATGAGAAACACACATATGCAGCAGTTTCGTTGATGGGGTGGGCATTAAACTTTGATACTTAAACTTGGAAAACTAGGTTGGGGAATTACGCTGAAAATTTACATGGTATCAGAGCTGAGGGGCCAAATTAGTGAACTATGAATTTCAGACTGTCAGTGAAACCTTCTTTTGTTCAGTGAGCAGAATTTTTGGACTTTGAAACTTCAGTGAGATGTCCACAGGTTGGAGGAAGGCTGGATGGGGCAACAAACTTTGTTCCTTGGAAAGCAAGGACAGTTTTGATTCTTCAAGAGAATGAGCTGTGGGATGAGGTGGTGAACAACACTCAAGCTCACCCAATTCAAGTACCCGCAGCCACTAATGCAGAAGCATTAGCAGACTCCAACAAAAAGGACATCAAGGCAAAGAGGATCATCCTTGATTCGGTGAAGGATCATGTGATCCAACATTTGACCACAACAACCCGTGCTTATCTGATGTGGGAGGCTTTAACCAATTTATACCAGAGCTCGAATGAGAACCGGAAGATGGTTTTGAGGGAGAAGCTAAAGATTATCAAGAAGGCCAAATCTGAGGGTGAGACATCCTACCTTACTAGGATATCTCAGGTGAGGGACGAGCTTGCAGCAGTTGGGGAGACTGTTTCTAGTGGTGAGCTAGTGCTGTGAATGGCATGGCCAAGCCATGGACTGTTTTTGTGGAGGCTATAGTTGCCAGGGAGAACATGCCTTCTTGGGATCTTCTCTGGGATGGCTTTCTGCAAGAGGAGACCCGGAGAGGTTTTGTGCAGGGGAGCTCTTCTAACAGTAGGGAGGATGAGGAGAATGTGATCTTGACAACCAAAGGAAAGAAGAAGTCCGACCAGAGCCTCAAGCAAAGCGGGGCTAAGCAGCAGGGTGGACAAAAGAAAGATTTGAGCAAAGTCAAGTGCTTTGCTTGCCAAGGATTTGGGCACTATGCCTCACAGTGCCAAAACAAGAAGAAGAAGAAGCAAACAGCAGCTTCAACTGAGTTTAAGCAGTATGCAGCTAAATTCGAGAGAGAGTTCTCTCTACATTGGTTATTTTGAGAGAGATTCCATCACCAACACTGATCTAGAGGATGAGAGAGAGTATTCCTTGTTGATTGGCCATTCTTTAAGTGCATCCACCAGCGACACTTGGTACATTGACAGTGGAGCCTCAAGCCACATGACAAGTGCTCAAGAGATGTTTTCCAAAATTTCACAGACAGGCATGGATGTGGAGGTAGTGTTGGGGGATGACACAATTGTCAAAGCAATTGGACATGGGACAGTTACCTTTCAGAGGGAGTCCATGAGTCCCATGACTTTGAGGGATGTCTTGTATGTCCCTCGGCTGAAAAAGAACTTGATATTAGTTTCCACAATCGAGGACAAGGGACTTGGAGTGTACTTCCTTGATGGACATGTGCACATTTTCCTAGGGGATTGGGACCATCTGCTTCTTTTGCTATTGGTGTCAGATGTGGGAAGTTGTACAAGCTCTTATTTCAGCCGCAGCATGTTTTGGCCCACGGCAGCAGTCATGATCTTTGTGAGTTGTGGCGTCGAAGGATGTCTCATTTGCATCTTCCAGCTTTGAGAATGTTGAGGGACATGGTGACAGGCTTTCCTGAGTTCAACACAAAGTACAATGATGTGTGCAAAGGGTGTACTTTGGGAAAGTACACCAAGACTGCTTTTCTAACTGACAGCAAATCAACAAGAGTACTTGATTTGATACATTCAGACTTATGCAATCTGATGCCATCTGTTTCCTTGACAAGTTTTGAGTACTATGTGACATTCATCAATGATTATACCAGCCTCCAAGAAAACCTGGATCTACTTCCCAAGGAGCAAGAAATCTGAGGAGTTCTTGCAAAGGTTTCAAGAGTTTAAGGCTCTTATGAAGAACCAGACTGGGAGGAGTATTCGATCACTTAGATCAGACAATGGAGGGGAGTATACCTCCACTACTTTCGATAAGTTTTGCAGATAGGAGGACATTCGAAGACAATTGACAGTTCCATATACTCTTGAGCAAAATGGAGTTGCAAAAAGGAAGAACAAAGCCATAGCGGGAGAAACAAGAGCTATGATTCATGATCCGAGTCTTCCTTTCTTCCTTTGGGCCGAGGCATGTAGCACAATTGTATACATACAGAACAAGAGTCCCCATCATGCCTTGGGGAACAAGACTCCTAAGGGGATGTTCACAGGAAAGAAGCCTAAGGTTGGTCACTTTCGCATATTTGGTTGCTTGGCTTATTCTCATGTCCATTTTGAGAAGAGGACAAAGTTGGAGCACAAGTTCTTTAGGTTCAGTGGTATGGTCAACAGGTTCTGGTTCTCAAGTTACTGGTTCACCAATTGTAGCTACCAAATCACATGGTTCACCAATAACTGGTGAACCAACCACTGATCCACAGGTTTCTAAGCCATCTACTTCAGGTAGTTCTTCAAAGGATGATACACCAGTATGGCAAGAGTCTTCAAAGAAGAGGAAGCCCAAGTGGCTTCGAGAGACCCTAAAGGAAGAAGAGACATTTGGAGCACCCAAGAAACCAGTGAGAGACATCAGGATGCCAGACAAGTTGGGTATGGCGTTGGTTGCTAATCTTTGTGATTCGAAGCCTTCTACTTTTGAGGAGGCATCCCAGCATCATGTGTGGAGAGATGCCATGATGGAAGAGTACCATTCCATCATGAAGAACGATCTCTAGGAGATAGTACCGAAACCAAAGGAAAAGTCACTGGTGACTTCCAAATGGCTTTACAAGGTGAATCACGCTGCAGATGTCAGTGTGGAGAAGTTCAAGGCTCGTTTTGTGGCACAAGGGTTTTCACAAGTAGAGGGAGTTGATTATGATGAGACCTTTGCCTCGTTTGCTCGATATTCCTCGATCAGAGCAGTGATTTCTATAGCAACAAAGATGGGTTGGAAGATCCACCAAATGGATGTCAAGACCGCATTTCTCAATGGTCTTCTACAGGAGGAGGTGTATGTGGAGCATCCACAAGGCTTTAAGATCCATGGGAGAGATTCTCATGTGTGCAGGTTGAAAAGGCCTTGAATGTTCTGAAGCAAGCTCCTCGAGCTTGGTATTTTGGGATTGATTCTTACTTGATGTCGATTGATTTCAAAAGAGTGAGGTTGATCCCAACCTTTACTTCATTGTGGTTGGTGGTGATCCGCTCATTCTTTGGTTGTACATTGATGACTTGTTTATCACAGGTGAGGAGCGCCCCATTGCAGCTTGCAAGAGAGATCTTGCTTCAGCGTACGAGATGACTGCTATTGGATTGATGCTTTACTATCTGGGAATGGAGGTTTGGCAGGAGCTTGATGATGTTTTCCTGGGGGACAAGGAAAGTATGCACTTGATGTTTTGAGGAGATTTCGAATGGATAACTGCAAGTCGACGGCCACACCGATGATCACCAACTGGAAGAAGCTTCATGCTTCTGAGGGAGAGTTGGTGGATCCTACATTATATCGTCAACCCGTTGGTTCATTGTTGTATCTAGTCAACACCAAACCAGACTTGTGTGTTGCAGTGAACACTCTCAGTCGATTCATGGTGGATTATAGGAGAGTGCACTGGGTAGCCGTAAAACATGTGTTGAGATACCTTGCAGGGACAGTGGATTATGGTCTAGACTACAAGAGGTTAGGTGGTGTTAGTTTGGTTGGATTCACAGATTCAAATTGGGCAGGCAATGTGATGGACCGAAAGAGCACATTCGGTTGTTGTTTCAGTATGGGCTCAGCAACAGTGTCGTGGTTCAGTCGGAAGCAAAAGTCCATTGCTTTGAGTTCTGCAGAGGCTGAGTACATGGTGACTAGTCAGGCTAGTTGCGAGGCATTGTGGCTTCGCAAGTTGTTGGTGGATTTATTTGATCAAGAGCTGAGGCCCACAATTATCTACTATGACAATCAAAGTTGCATCTAGCTCTTTAAGAATCCAGTATTCCATGACAGGTCAAAGAATATCGAGATCATGTACCACTTCATCCAGGACTATGTTCAGAGAGGAGTTGTGGAGTTACAATACATTTCTACTGATGAGCAGGTGGCACACATTCTAACAAAATCCTTGGGGCGGGGCAAGTTTGTATTCTTCGGGGACAAGTTGGGAGTGGTGCAGAACACCTTCCTCAATAAGAGGGAGGGTTGATTTTTGTACCTAGGAAGTTGCTTTCCTAGTGACTTTGTGCCTAAGTCACTAAAAAAGGGAAATTGACATGACCCTTGTATTAAATGACTTGAGATAAGCATTTAATTTCACTTTAGAGATTAAAGTGACTTTTTGATGTATTTAAGTGGTGGTTGAGTGAAATTAATTTATGGAGAAAAATAAAGTGCATTTATTCTCATCCATTGATCTAAACCAATGTGGGCCCTTGAATTAGATGTCCATTCAACTAACCTAATGAGAAATCCAAATGACAAGGAAAAATAATAAAGGCACATTCATTCCTCATTTTGCTTCACCATGGGCTGTGGAGAGGAAGTCGATCTTCTTGTGAAGGGAAGAACGCAGCCAAGAGAGAGAGAGTTACAGCTGGGAACAAATTCCAGGGCGGATTTCAGCACTGAGCAGCACGAAATTTGATGAGAATACAGCAGCATGTTCTCCCATACTGTTGGCAAGAATTTCGAGAGCAGGTACAGCATTCACTACAGACCATACAGCAAATTCCTGTAGCTGTTGGGCAGGAATTTCAAAGTCTGAGGTGGTTTAATGCTGGAACAGTGGCACAAAAACCAAAAATTTCAGACCGTACTATGCACAAATTTAGAGGAAGAAAAGGAACAGGAGCAGGCAGTCCATACAGTTATCTTCAGCATGCACTTCTAGGCAGCGGCACAGAAATCGATGCAGTTAAAGCACTGTGCTTTTCATGACTGAATCTGGTCTCTGAGGGTTGAGATAAGCAGTATCACTATGCTCTACTCTGCTGTAATTAATATTTTTAAGAAGAAATAATATTTTTAAGAAGAAATAGAAGCTCTCTCAAACATGTTTTCCCCCTGTGGGTTTTTACTGGGCAATTTGCCAAATTTACTGTGTCGGCAAATTTCATGGGGTGATTGTGTTTAATTTTCTGCCTTTAAAGTTCTGAAATTCCTTCATGTTTTCCAGTCAAGTTTATGAGAAACACATGCAGCAGTTTTGTTGACGGGGCGGGCATTAAACTTTGATACTTAAGCTTGGAAAACTAGGTTGGTGAATTACACTGAAAACTTACAGAATCAATACCCTGCTACTTGGGGATAAGAACAAGCATCAGTATTTAAACAAGGAATACCTCACCACGTGACTCCACTATTGAAGGGTATATACATATGATGTTTTCTTCATATTGATCATACATACTCAATTGACACAATGGGCACAGTATAACATCTCCTTACTTGATGAGCTAAATCACCTTGAGAAAGGAAGAGATGAAATTGTCTATAGTTTTCATGTTTAGATTTGTCAAAGCTTGGTACAGGATTCATCCAGTATACCAACCAAACAAATCTCATGGTGCATTGATGTATGCTTTTTCTTTTGATGAGGTAAGATCTGATCCATATCTGATCCATCTATAGAAGGTATGCCATACAAATTGAAGAAGCTCTCATTGCTGCCAGGAGAAATGCCTAATCAAAACCTAGCACATGAGAAAGATTCCGATGATAAAGTGGTGAATACAGAGGGAGAAAACTCTGATGAGAGATCTGCTGAGATGAAACAGACATAGCAAGTCTCCATGTATTTTTCAAGGGGTAGTAGATATTGTTGATGATGAAAAGACAGCTAGCTTTGATGTGAGTGTTTTAAAACTCGGCCCAAGCCGACTCGGACTCGACTGAGTCAGCCGAGTTGACCCCGAGCCGAGCCGAACCGGCCTTTAACTCGGGTCGGATGTACCGAACCGGCCAACTCAACCGAGTTAAAGGTCAACTCGCCAAGTTGGACCCGAGCTGGAAAAAAAAAAATTAATTAAAATTTATTAAAATTTATTAATTAACTAACCTAAATCTAACCTAACCACTAACCTAATCCCTAACCTAACCTAATCCCTAACTACCCTAACACTTTTAACTCCCTAACTTACCTGCCCGCGGCTTCATTTGTGGACCGTGGTCTCTGATAATAGATGCCGACTGTCCAGACTTTACCCATGACTGTGGCTGAAGACCGTGGTCTCCTTCTGATAGTTGAAGACTAAAGTGTTGGGCCGTGAATGTTAACCGTGAGTGTGGCTCAGTCCCTGCGTGGATTTAACTTCAAACTCCAGTGCCTGCCTGGGTTTGTTCAGACTTTCATATATGTATTATGTATTTGCCGCTTGCAGCCTTACACATTGGCACAGTACCCTTCGTGCAATTTTGATATGTTCACCCTTATATGGTATATATATGATCATACTTTGGATGTTTTGTCTCTAATGCTTTGGAATGATGGATTATAATCTTTAAAATATATTTTTTCTTTAAAATTTAAATATTTTATATGTTTTTAAGTAAACCGAGTCATTAAAATCAAACCAGCGGAGTCATTGCCGAGTCCGAGTCCGAGTTGACCCTCGGCCGATTCCAAGTCCGAGTCCGAGTTTTAAAACATTGATACACATAGCAACACAAAGGAGATTTGTGATGTTCTTTTTATCAAAGGGCAGAGAAATCTAGACTTTGATTGTCCCAACGTCATGCTGGTAGAGAAGGGCATTGATATGGTGAGTTTTGATTCTTCCACCTTTATTTCTCCACTTTTCCAGGAACCTGATTATGGCATAAAGAAGGTGTTGACTTTTAATTCATGATATGCAGATCTGTGCTCAAAGAATTAATTCCTAGAGCTAACAACGGGCGATTAAGCAACACCTATCAAAACAGCAAATCTGATTAAACAAAGCACTGTATGAAAACTGAGTGTAGACACTGCATATCACAAGACTAGATCAAACCAGCAGAAAACTTATGGTTAGATCTACATAAACAGTGATCTTGAAATTCATGACAGCAAACTATAAATCTGTGGCAGCAATTGCATTCCCTGCTACTAGCTATGGGAAAAAGAAATTACAGAGCTTGGTATCACACAGAATATTCTCATTCAAAAACCATACCATTACACAGTAGTAGAATCACTCTACTACCCTAGCTCACTCTCTAGCAAAATTCCTCTACCAGGACTGAATGATTGAATGAACTACCAACTACTCTCTTAATCAGTTAATCCCTAAGACATTGTCAATCGCTTGCCCCACCCCTCATTTATAGAATAGGAAGATCTAAAGTTTACAATGCATGTAGACATACTAAGTAAAGCACCTAGGTTTCACATGGACCCTGATCAAGCCCACAAGGTAATGCATTCAATTTTCTTGAATTTATTCAAGTAACTTTAGTTAGATTGTCGATTCAATTTCAATTGTCCGCTTAAAGGAAGGGACAATTCTACTCTATAAGGTACTAAGCTCTTCAAAACCCCACTCTTGCCTTTTGGATTAGTTAAGTGTTTTTCATGATCAGCTAATTGGATTCACCGTGTACATTCAAACATAGGATGTTTTCAAAACCCTTCATTTTTCATTATTCGACCAATTTCATTCTAAATAATGTTCATAGTAAATTTCAACACCTTTTAATTGTAATTACTAATTCTAGTTCCTAACTTCCAAACTAATTTTTTGGATTATCCCTTTTCTTTCTTTCTTGAACCATTTCCCTGCTCTTATTTACATTCATGACAAGCACGGTGGAGCTCCAAGAGAAATCCAATATTTGGCATATGATCACAAGATTCACATACTAAAAGCAAACAGAGAGAATTTCAGTACATGGCTCATGGCCACTGGAATCAACTCTCGAACTTATTTTGTCATGAAAACATACAGATGAAATATTAATAACAACAGTCTGATCACCTGAACCATAAGAATAGGTAGCTACTGTTATGCTCAATGATCATTTCCCCCATAACTCAAACTAGCTATCATTAAAAAAAATTATTTGAAGAATGATTGAACTACTTACTGAATATTTGTTTGATCCAATTTGTCTCTCAAAAACTCTAAAATAGTACAACAGATAGAGTCCAAACATCAACTCTGAGGTTGATGAAAATACAAACACAGATGTGACCAACCTCCAAAGGTGAAGCTTCTTCACAATTGCCTGTCAGGAAAAAAAGGTAAAGGAACATTAACTTTAATGCATAGTTACTTGATGGAGAAAATAAAGAAAACTTAAATGAAATAGCCTGGCAAGATAGGCTGGAGAAGATAGTCAGATATATTTTTGCTTCATTGCTTTTAGCAAAATAATAATGTAAAATACAAATGCAAATGAGTTAATAACACCAGGAATATACCCATTTAAAATTCCATGGAGCCATTTCAAATCATGAAAACTAATTAAATGTCATTGGTTCTACAACTCATAAACAAATATTGTTGCATTACCACAGAAGCCTTAAACAAATACTGTTGCAGTTATATGATTCGTCCCAAGTCAAAGAACTATCCGGTGTATGATTACATTCTAATTATTGGAAACAGTTTTCAGAATCACTTTTAATAATGGTAAAGAATACCGCGCTTTTATGAGGTAGGTCCTCTGTAAAGAAGTTTGGCTCATGAGTATGACTCGTACTCACAAGTTTAGTGCAATTCAGATTAACTTGACGAGTTTGACTCGCAACTCAAACTAAGTCGTCTCTCTGAAAAAAATAGAAAGAAAACTCATTTTCCTTTTTCTGACTGGGTTTCACAACAGACAACCAATAGGCATATGAATTGTCCAAAATCAATAGTATTTTACTATTTTGTAAGTTCTAATATAGTCTATATACTTTAAAAGAAGTTACTGTTGAAAATTTGCATTTTATGGACATTGTAATCTTCCATATTATAATGAAAATGACATTTTTTATAGTTTATTTTATCATGTCAAAGGGGCTTTCCTAGGCAGTGAAGTCCCACGTTGTTACTATCCCCAGTAGTGTATGACTCTCCAAATCGCATGTCTGCCACTCAGGGGTCGGCACACACACACAAAGGAGTGGTCGAATAACGAAAGCCATCATGCCCATTAAGTTGGACCAGAGGTCACATGCCACTATATGCAAAACGGTGTCCCACCTCCTGACAGGTAGTGGATATTTGATACATTAAAGCCTAAAAAAGCATCCTCAAGAACTTTAATTTAGTGTATTTTTTTAGTTTCCGGAATCAACTCCCAAGCTTTTCTGTAGTTAGCCTCCAGAACTTTTGCTTGGCCTAGTCATTCTTCAAGTCTGTAGTCTGGCAACTTTGCTAATGATCCCCAAGACAATGGAGTACATAATACAACGAACAGAGAGCGTACATAATGAGTGAAAGGTTGAGGTTCATTGTGGATTCAAAACGTGACCAATAAATAAAACTGAATCACATTACAATTTACCATGCCTTACTCCTTAGCCAAGGACAAGGGAACTAAGAATCCTAAATGTACCTCATCACAACCTTACAACCAAGATTCATAGTGTAATGCAAAAACTAATAAATAAATAAAAAGACCACTGCTCTGAGTATCATAAAGCCGACTACATTTTCTCTCTTACTGTGTATATCCAATAAACCAAATGCTTGAATGGACGGACATTAAAAACAAAAACTAGCATAACTAGAACGGAGCACTACCTGATAAGAGAGGCTGGAGAAGGATGCCCGGCCTTGAGTGGCAGCAATAATTGAGGCCACGCCACAAATAAATACCAATCCCTTAGATACAGGAGCATTCTCTGCAAATTCAGAATTTTATATATAAATAAAAATATTCCACAATTAAAATCCAGGAAAAAAAAATAGTCGAAGTAAGCTCCCGTACCCTATCTGAGACCACGGAATTGATGCCCAGTTTGCACGAAGTGGTCTGTGTGGCTAAATTTCAAAAACTTGACTACAATTAACAGAATTTACGGTCTCTAAGAATCGAGCCCTAAATCCCTAGATTAAAAATAAATAAAAAATAAAATAAAATACTTACGAAATCCGGACGGTCCGGCGTTCATTTTAGATGATTTTTCTCAGGAATTGAAGGAGGCTGATGGACAAAATGGTCCAGATGATGCAGATCCCTGATGCAGAGGTGAAGGAACAAACGAAGGCCGGCGTCAATTCTTCGAAAATGGAGACCGGTTACTCGTTTTCCTTCGCCAACTGGGACAAAATTTGAAGCCTTCGTCGCTCTTGCTCTGTGACGTGGGGTTGAAAATCTTTCAAACGACTTTTATCTGATGAAAAGGAGACTTGGAGCTCTTTTCCTTTATTTTTTGGGTTGGGTTTTATGGTTAGGTATAGAATTTTTATAAAATAATATAATATATTTGACAATATGATTTTTGATATCTCCCATCTTTACGTAGCAAGACTCGATTCGGGAGATTTACACTTTTTTTAATTTCCTTTTGGTTAGGAAGTGGAGGGTGGGGTATTTAATGAACCATGTTTGTTTTGTAGTTCATTGTTTGAAAATGTATTTAAGGATTTGAATTTTTGTTAGGAGAATATTGAGGTTTTTTAAATTATTATTTAAAAAAAAAATGGTTAATTAAATTTTTAATAAAGTTATTTGAAAGAAAAACTTTACATGGATTTATTTCCAAATTTTTATTTGAATATTTTTTTAAATTTCCACATTAGCCTTGGACTTCATTCAAGAGTCCTCCAAGTGAAAGGGCTTATGGTGGAATTGTGTTGTTGAAGCATTTTTATTTTCAAACTTTATGCAAATATTCAGAGGTTATTAAAGCTTTGGTGTGTGATGTGGTTAATTTATGAGGTTATTAAAGCATTGGTTTGTGATGTGGGTTTGTAAACTTTCCTCTGATTCATTAATGTTAAAATTTGGATATACTAAGTCTCAAACTAAAGTTTTACGTTTGGATAATGAGTTATTCTACCACTAAGAAACATGTCTTTTTCTACCAAGTTTCTTTACTAGTTTGATATCAAGGTGTGCATTGTTTCTACCAATACCTCTTTTCAAGCTAAACTTTGGGTCAAACTTCCTAACCACCCTACCAATCAACCTTGAAAAATGACTCCAATTCTATATTGAATAACATAAAGATTGGGGATCTAACCCAAAAAAACCTTCTGCAACTAATGAGTTTCTCTACCATTCAAGCGTGTGCCTTGTTCCTACAAGGCACACAATTCAACATCACAATAAGGTATAGATTGTTACTTCTAACCATTAATTATCCAATATAAACAATATCAACTACATTTTAATAATTAATTATCCAATGTAAGGAAGTTAAACTACTTTCCATTGGACATTCTTTGAACTTTCTAACATCACATCTCCTTATATCACTTGTATTTTTTACAATCTATGTGATCTACTTCAACCATGTACTTTATCGGTCCTTGTCAAAGGCTAGGAACTATTGTGTTCAGTTCACCATTGACCTTTCATTAGTTGCCCTTTAACTTCTGAAAATTTTAGTTTTATCCAATCTTTCATCACATAGTTTTCAATTTTTATATTAAATTTGAATAAATAATAGACTTAATGTTATTTGTTTTTAATGTTATTCACTATCAACTTTGGGGTCTTATTATTGAGGTGGCAACGAACTTCTTCGTATTGAGAAAAGTCTTTACACCATTTTCGGTGTTTAATAATATAATATCATTGGAATTGGACTTCCTTGGAAGAAGAACGGTGCCAAAGAGGGGGAAGGCGAAGGCTAGGGTTTAGAAGGTCGGTTTTGCTTTGGTTCATGAGGGTACAGTGGGCACTGCTTAGGCCTGTGGGTTCTGGTAGCACACAATGGGAGAACCAATTGGGCAGAGGGGGTTAACCCCACCCAGTCAAGAAAAGACAAAGGGCCCCTTTACGGCCCAAAAATAGGAGTAGATCTGGGAACGGGAGGAGTCGAATCGAGTGGTGCCAAGGTTTCACAGTTTAACGAGAGAGAAGGAAGGAAGCTAGGACACTATATGCCCAAGACAAAAACAATTCCAACCATGCAAATCAGATTGGAAGGGTTGTGAACCCATATCTAGTATATGAAGGACCATGTTTTATTCAGGAAATTTATAGCCATTTGATCGTCAGAGAAAGATTTGATATGCTGGATTAATGTCACTTGGAAGCCAAAAGGGCACTATGACTTGCAGCTAGGAGCTAAAGGCTTTTTCATAGTAATCTTCTTTTAACTATAAGACCAGAACAAAGTGGTTAATGGAGGGCCCTATTTCTTCAATTTAGCGGGATTATTTTTTAGGGTCTAGAAGGAACAGTTTGATCTAGAAAAAGAAGACCTAACTGTGGCCCCCATTTGGATCCAGCTCTATTCCTTGCTAACTGAATACTAGAAAGAGGACATTCTGGAGTAACTGAGCAATCCCCTAGGAGATTTCATGAAAGTATCAAAGCATACCAAGACGATGAGGTATACATTGTACGCCCATATATGTGTGTACATGGACATATGAAAGGAACTCCCAGAGGTGATCAAGTTATCATGGGAGGATGAACAATGGATACAATATTTAGATTACAAGAATGTGTCGTTTAGATGCAGAAGATGCGATGAACATGGGCATCTCTTTAGATAATTCCCTCTGAATACTCCTTCGAACTTGGCTAAGACTAAAGAGGTAAAGGATGCAGAGGGATTTACATGAGTTGCCAATAGGAAAAAGCAAGAAAGGAGGGAATCAAGGCTAGACATTCACAAGAAGCCACAAACTATGAACAACTTTGAAGCTCTCAACCAAGACACGAACAGAGGACCAACCTCAGGGGAGGAGGAACTTTACTCGAAAGGGAATAAGAAGGATGTCGACAAGGAAGGATCAAGGGGGAAGCCTAGTAATAATGGAGAAGATGAGGATATTAATAAGCAAAAGGAAGGAACAAAGGATATGGAAATCAGGGAGCTAGATCTCGATGGGATCAAGCAAGCATGCACTAACATAGAAACAAGTTATATCCCATCCCAACATGTGCACCTACTCAAAGAAACTATCCTAGAGACAAATTCGGCAAAGGCCTTAGGGGTGATCATGGAAACCCTTAAGCACAATGAAGGAAATAATAAGATGTCAGGAGAAAAAAAGGGGAATATGAAGCAATATGTAAAGGATAAGGGAGGTAGGGGAATAGCACTACAACCCAGTAACTTCAAAACAATACAACAATTCTTCTCAAAATTCAAATCCCTAGTAATGCAATGCAAGCAGTGTGGGATTGAGAAGAAAGATGAGCAATTAGTGCTCTCAATTATGAGCAAGATTGGCTCAAAGTTTTCAGTTTTTGTATCTACTTTCCACTCTAGGAGGCTAACCACTCCAGATTGGAAAATTCCATCCCTATATGCCTTCACATAATCACTAATCTAAGAACAAGATAAGTTGATTCAGATGGGAATGTTCAAAGCCTCTAAGAATTAGGCTCTCTTAGATGGAGACTCTAAGAATGCATAAGAAAAATGGAAGAAAAGAGGGAAAGAGAAGAAGAATGTTGATTTGAAGGCCAAGGATAAGCATAATCCTTCAGATGGAGCCTCTGGTTCCAAGAAAAACAAAAAGTAAAGGTTTGAAAAATATAAATGCTCTTACTACATGAGAGGATTTCATCCATAAAGTAAGGTATGGAGAAGACCATTGGCCATATGTCTAAGCTCCTTGAACATAACAACATTGCCCTTCCTCAAGGTGCAAAGAAGTTTAAAGATGGAAATCAGATTGATGAACATGAGAGGTGTCATGCTTTGAAAGTAGGCTTCACTCAGTCAAAGGCCTATCTGATTGATTCAGGAGCTTCCAACCACATGGTTGCCTCCAAAGAATACATCACTCCTCTGGATATCTCTGGAGGACCAAGCATACATATGGGAGATGATTCACAAATCCTTGCTGTCGGGAAAGGTTCCATTAAAATTGAGCATGGAGAGTTCCAAAATTTTCTCTATGTTCCCTCCCTATAAGCAAACATGTTTTCTGTGTATTAGATGACACATACTGGCTCTCCCAAGAGACTGACATTTGATCCTGACACAGTGGAGATATCTGAAGTCTCTACTTGAAATCTAATAGCGAAAGGAATTGCTAACCGTGCCTTTAAGGAATATGTGTTTTCTCACTTTCTTCCTAATTCATATCTGAATTCCTTATTGACTCATGTCAATAACATAAGCAAGTTGTGGCGTGAAATATTTGGCCACCTAAACTTCAAGTATCTCCAGCAGTTGCACAATGAAAAGATAGTTGAGGGATTGCCTCTCATCAAATCTTATGAAGGAGTGTGCATTGGTTGCTTGGTAGGGAAGCATCTAGAGTAAAGATATGAGGTTGGGAAGGCAACAAGAGTTGCCTCCACATTAGATCAAATTCACAATGATGTCTTTGGATCAATGCCTACAACATCTATGAATGGATCCAGCTATTTTATGACCTTTGTTGATGATTGTTCAAGGTATTGTTGGGTATACTTTCTGAAGCAAAAGTCTGAGGTACTTGAGACCTTCAAAGTCTTCATAACCTTGGCTGAGAACACTCTCGAAAAGAAGATCAAAGTACTTAGATCTGATAATGGAGGTATGTGAAAAGAGAATTTTAGCAGCTTTGTGCATAAGCAAGCATTCAAATGTAGCACTCAGTCCCATACACACCATGGCATAATGGTGTAGTTGTGAGGAAGAACATATCCTTGAAGGAGATGGATACATGCCTTCTAGAAGAAAGAAGTTTTCCTCCATATTTGTGGGTTGAGGTAGTCAATTGTGATTCATATATCCATAATAGGGTGCCCCACAATTCAGTGCTTGGGGCTACTCCTTTCGAAGCATTGATGGGACATAATCCCAATGTCTCAAATCTGAGAGTTTTTTACTCCAAAGCTTGGGCCAGAATTCCTACTGACAAGAGAAAAGTCTTCCAAGCCTAAAGTAGGGAATGCATACTATTAGGATATGCAAAAGATGCTAAGGCATACAAATTGATGGACCTTGCAACCAAAAAGTGCTTCATAGAGTGCAGTGTGCAATTTGAAGAAGATAAAGTGCATGATCCACAGGCAGCCGAAGAAAAAGAAGGTATAATTTCTCATTCATTTCCATTTGCAGATGATGATGTATTGTCTAATATTTTAGATTCAGAAGATGAGGATCAAGACAACCATGATCTTGATATTGAGATTGAACCTCAAGAAGATCCAAATCTAGATCTAGCACCTACTCCCAATCAGAGGCCTAAATGGGCCCAAAATCTCATTCAAGAAGCTGGGAATAGTGTTATGGATCTAGATGACAAAAGAAGAACGAGTTCCCAGTATCAGAATTAACATGTTGCACTCTCCTATTCAGATCCACTTCTCTCAGAGAGGTGTTTCATGATGATGGGATCAGATCCTCAGTCATTCAAAGAGGCTTGTCATGATCCAAGATGGCAGGTAGTTATGGATGATGAGTTTGGTTTGCTACAAGACAATCAAACCTGGGAGCTTGTCACTTTGCCTCCTAGGAGGAAGTTAGTTAAATGCAAATGGATCTACAAGACCAAGCTAGCAGTTGATGGAACCAAAACCAAGTATAAGGCTCAGTTAGTGGCAAAAGGGTACTCTCAAGTCCATGGGATAAACTACAATGAGACATTCGCTCCAGTATTAAGAATGGACTCCATAAGATTAGTGTTGGCCATTGCAGCTTCAAATACGTGGGAGGTACATCACATGGATGTGAAGAGTACCTTCCTCCATGGTGACTTGGAAGAGGAGACCTATTTGAGATAGCTTGAGGGGTACATTGAAGATTCATCCTTACTCTGCAAAATGAGGAAATTCCTTTTTAGATTAAGAGAGCCCAAAGGGGATGGTATAACAAGATGGATGCATTCCCTATGACACATAATTTTGAGAGATATATATCTGACTGCAATGTCTACATGCAGCAAAAAGGGGGCTCATTATTATTGATTGTTCTATATGTGGATGACTTGTTCATTGCACTGAGATAAGCAAGGCGCTCTTCATCCCAATATGGGGGAGATCCCATCACGTTAGTCATGTTATGCTAGCCGACATAAATAAAAATATTAAAAAATTAACGAGGTGTTCTTCATCCCAGTATGGGGGAGATCCTGTCATGTTAGTCACATTATGCTAGCCAACATAAATAAAAATATTAAAAAATTAAAAATTAAAAATATAAATTACATATCGACTTAAATTAAAAAATAAAAATAAAAATAAAGTAGCATAGATCCATTTAAAACCGGGATCTATCAAGTACAAGAGGGATCCAAATGGTAAAAAAAATGTACACCTCAAGAAATTGGATCCCTTTCGGTACTTGATAGATCCGGGTTTTAAATGGATCTATGCTAGTTACTAGTAGCTCTGCTACTGGATTGAGAGGCATCAAGTCATCTCTGAGTGAAGCATTCTCCATGACTGGTATAGGACTATTAAGGAAGTTCATTGGTCTCGAAGTAAATCAAAAGGATTTGGGAATCATGATTACATAGTCTAGATACATCAGAGACTTGCTTAAAAGATTCCACATGGAATATTGTAAAGCAACACCCTTCCCCTTCCTTTTCCTATCTGGAACAAGGTTGGAAGAAGGTGGTTCCACACCTCTGATTGATAGTACACTCTACATAAATCTTATTCGTAGCCTCTTGTACCTCACTCATTTGAAGCCATATTTATATTATGTTGTGAGTGTTGCTTCCAGATACATGCAGGAGCCACATGAGCTGCATTGGAAAGTAGCAAAGCACATCTTGCATTATGTGCAAGGTACGAGAGACTTTGGGATCCACTATTCAGTTGATGTACAACTAAATATGATTGGTTTTACTGATTCAGACTGGGCTGGCGATGGAACTGACGGGAAATATACATCAGGATTTGTGTTCATGTTGTGATTTGGACCAATCTACTGGTCAAACAAGAAGCAAGCAACTCTTTCTCTCTCTTCAATTGAAGCATAGTATCGAGGGGCTGTAAATACAACTATTTAGGCAATTTGGTTGCATGGGATTCTGATAGAGTTTGGCATTCACACTTCTCCTTCAATAGACCTCTATTGTGATAATCAGAGTACCACCAAGATATCTAATGATCAAATTCAGAAGCAGCGGATAAAGCATATTGAAGTACACGTGCACTACATTCAGGAACTAGTGCACAATAAGACTATCACTCTGCATTACTGCCCTACAGAGGAGCATATTGCATATATATTCACCAAGTCCTTCATTGAAAAGAGATTTGTTTATCTCAGATCTTTTCTTGGTGTAAAGGCTTGACTCATCTATTTTTCTTGATTTAATATCTTGTTTTGAGGGGGGGGAGGGGCGGGGTTCCCATGAGATTTTCCCCATTTCCTTGTTTATTAAAGAAGTCATTTTTATTTCATTTAGATTGTATGGGTGACCTTTGGCCTAGTTTCCAAGGATCAGGTTGTCTAAAGTTAGGATTAATGGGAGGTGTTAGGATTAATTAATCCTCCCATTGCCCACATAGTCTATTTTGTCTATTTTCCTAGCTTAGGAGGTCATCATTACTTCACTAGTGCGTGGGGGACACACCTCGAAGCCACCTACCACTTACTTCCCTCTTTGCATGAGTTTTGGTGCCCCAAGGACTAATCCCTATAATTTAGGAACCCACTCTAAGTTCCACCAGCAGTCTCCTTCAGTTGACCTTGGTAGGTATTCAATTATGTTCAATTATGCTTCGATTACCATCAGTTAGTTCACTCTCAGCCACCCTAGCACCAGTTTGCATGATTTAGGGGAAGTGGGGTACATTTGCTCACCTACCCTCATCATCTAACTTATTGTGAACTAAATTAGTTATCCGGAGTTGCATTAATGAGCTCCAGTGGTGATTTTTCCCACATTGAGTTAGCACATGAGTCAGTTTAAGTTGGTGAATTTGAATCCTCCCAAAGGAATTCGAATTCTTCCTATTGTATGACTATTGTATTACAAAGACACCAATGATAATTAAAGTAATGATATTCTAATCATTTTTTCCCTCATGTGTGTGTAATTTCTGCCATGAATATATTGATCAATTTTCATTGAATTGTTAATTCTTCTACGACCTTCTCTTCAGATTGCTTTCATTCAGGCCTAAGTATACATGGTTCACTAAATTCAACACCTTGTGCTAGTTACTAAGGTACAAAATGGTTTGCTAATGAGGCCTATTAATATGAAAGAGTTGGAAGGGGCATTTAAGCAAATGGAGGGAGAGAAGGCCCCTGGGCCTGATGGCTTCACCACTAACTTCTTCCACTCGTGTTGGGAAACACTAAAAGAAGAAGTGTTGGAGATAGTAGAAAACTCTTGATTAACATGAGGAATTCTATCAGCTTTCAACTCTAACTTCCTCACCTTAATCCCCAAAGAGACTAGAGCGGATACCCCTAGCAAGTTCAGACCAATAACTATCTGCAATGTTATATATAAGATAATAACAAAAGTTATAGAAAATAGATTAAAACCATTGTTGCTAATGTTGATCCTTCCAGAACAAATAGGTTTTGTTGAAGGTAGGTAGATTCTATACGGAATTATGTTGGCTCATGAAATAGTTCATTCTCTAAAGGTGACAAAAAATCTGGGTATGTTGATAAATATAGATTTATCCATGGCATATGAAAAATTGAGTTGGCAATTCATGGAGAAGATGTTGTAGGCTTATGGATTCCAAGAACAATGGATTAAATGGATTCTACATCTATCTTCATCATCACTTTTTCCCATCACGGTTAATGGGAATCCCTCAATCCCTTTTAGACCCTCATGAGGAATCTAACAAGGAGACCCTCTCTCACCCTTCCTCTTCATGTTGATGGTAGAAGGATTGGGCCACACTCTAAAAGCTATGGTGAATAATAACGAGATACATGGTCTAAGGCTTCATCTAGGGGGCACTATCCAAACTCATCAGCAATTTGTCGACGACATGATGCTCATGGGTTTATCCCTAGTTCAGGAATCCAGATCTCTAAAAAAGGGCCTCGACACATTTCTTCAAGCAAGTGGTCTCTCTATAAACAATGAAAAGTCTCATGTTTTTTTCCTTCACATGCCTTGAATTTCTAAACAAAATATCAGGAAGGTTCCTTCCCCTCAAAATACTTGGGAGAATTTTTGTTTGATTCAGTAATAAAAAAGATAGCGTGGAAGGAACTCTTGGATAGGATGAAATTGAATCTATCAAATTGGACCTTTTGAAAGCTTAATTTCCCGATTAGATTGACTTTTGTTCTATCGATCCTTCAGATAATGCCATTATATTTGTTCTCAGTTTTGGCAGCACTCGACTCACTACTTAAGAAGATTTGGAATCTATAGTGCAATTTCCTATGGGGAGAAGTTGAGGAATGACACAAATAGACCCTAGTGGATTGGAAGACAGTCTGCACCTTGAAATTAGCACGTGGTCTATGAATGAGTGACCCAGTGGTAAGCAATGAAGTGATGAGGGGGGGATATGGTGGTGATGGGTCACTCATTTAAATGAACCGTGGGCACAAATGTGGCATTATAAATGTGCAAGGGGATGGAGCAAGTAGAATGTTAGGATATTTAGACACTTAAGAGTTAGTTAAGATCAACTTGTGTAATATATCTGTTAGGTAAAAGTGTGTTTCTTTAGTATGCATTTGTAAATATTCTAATCCAACTGTCACAATATGTTCTAGACATAGAGTGATCCGACGTTTCAACTTCTCTTAGATCATACCTACCATTGATCTGTGGCTTAACACCCGATTGGTCTATGATCTCTATTTAAAGAGCATAGAGGGTCCTTGGCTA
>LPNX010050204.1:366419-425674 GCA_001517045.1 Pseudotsuga menziesii
AGTCGATTACAATTAGAACCCTTCTTTCTACTTGGAGATGGTTTCATTGAAAGATTGAAACTTGGATTTGTGGAAGTCAAGGCTACCAATTTATTCTTTATGTAGTCGTGCAATGTGGCATTACTAGTGGCAATTCCAAGACTCTAATGTTTGCATTCCCTCCATGTTCTTATTGTCCATCTTCAAATTTTAGGTGATGCTCTTGCAGAGAGAATGAACTACTTTAGGGTTATTTTATTTCATGTGTCATTCTTGTGATTCCTAGATTTTAGATGCTCTGTTATTTCCATATATGTGTACAGTGTTATTTGAGTAATTGTCTAAATGACCTTTTTTTTACTTTGTGTTTTGGCTTGAAGAGGTTTATGTTGTGGTAATATTGCACAATAATCATGGTAGATGCAAAGAGCAACTACTGCTAGTGTTTAACGACATTCTGTGAAAACCCAAGGGTAAATTTGGAAGGGACAAGTGTGACTTCAGAAGTTGCAATTAATCAAGGAAAGTCTCACCTGGTATCGATATTATATGCAACCACATTGAACTTAGTACCATTTGCATATATTTTGTACATGAACTAATATAAATGTTAAGAAAGAAAGTGGTGACAAGCTTGTCTTATAAGGATCTTAGCATGTCGCGTCTCTCGCATTTAAGGCTAGTAAGTTTTATATTCACAAAACTAAGGATATCCAATTCAATTATCTCTTCATAAGATGTGCAAAGCTAATTTATGTAAGTTAAAGCCAAGAATCTTGATTTTCATAACTCCATTGCCTTATCTATTTATTTTTCTTTCTGTGTACAAATTGCCTTTTCTATCTTCTGTATCTCCATCGGTCTCAATATCCACTTTCTTTCTATATATCTATTTAAATTATACTACTACTTATACACAATTTTTTACCATTATTGTGAATCAATCTCCAATAATATGGAAAAGTTTTAGGATATAACACTTATTCACAATTATCTACCATCATTACATTTACTTTGAATCAATTTCTAATAATTCATGACAATTTTTTAGGATTTAACTCACATTATGGAGGACGCCATTTACGTTTGGACATAGAATGGGTTTTAGTTGGCAAATAAGTTAATGTTGAGAATAAGAAGCCTTCTTTCTGTAGTATTTAGTTGACATATGAGGTGTTATAAAGAATGATAAACTTTCTTTATGTAGTATTTAGTTGGTATATTAGGTGTTATAAAAATGACAAGCTTTCTTTATGTCTTTATGGAATTTAAAATATTATATATGTATTTAAAAAGTAAGGGCGTTCAATGTTGTATTTGTGTGATGTTGATCTCCATATGTTTTTTATTTAAGCTTTTTTAAATATGCAGTCTGCCAGTGAAACTTGTAAAACTTCAATAAATTTAAAATAATAGTTCTTCTATATATTGTACTAGTTTTTCCATAATATTGTATTTTTATTATGTATTTTATGTGATTCTTATACAATTATTTTTTCTTTGGAAAAATCTTATGTTGATGGGTTGAATAAACATGTTTTTCCCATCACAATTGGGGTTCGTTCATCTTTTTCCATTCTATACCAATTGTTCTTTCTCAAAATCACAAAAATGCCATGTAGGGCTTTCCAATTTCTGTCTACAAATTCAAAAATTAAAATCAAAACCAACTTTATTGTTTAGATCAATAACTTACTACATTTTTATCCTTGTAGTCTAAATTCCATAGCATTAGATTTTGCTACTGTGTTAAATTCCCTCTAGATGTGTTGGAAAGAAATCCACTCAACTTGGCCTATTTAGTGCTTCAGAATGTTAATGCTCAATTCCCTCTAGATATGCTCGAAAGAAGGCCACTCGAATGGTACCATCTAGTGCTTCAGATTGTTAATGTTCAATTCCCTCTAGATGCGTTGCAAATAACGTCACTCGAATTGGCCCCTCTAGTGCTTCAAACCATTTAACAAAGGAACTAGACTCATAGTCATAATATTCACCCATGAATTAGCGCAATCGATTGCCAATTTGAAATCTTCAAAAACTTGTAATTTCTTGACATTTTTTTTTTTGTCTTGGGAAATAAATAATAATGATTTTAAAACAATTAGCTCAACATTATTGTTGGATCCATGCTCAAGGGTGTAGCGAACATGAATATAGTGAGATTGTGAAAGATAGAGAAACGCTGCTAAGCCGTAGAGTGGAGGTTTCCCTTGGTTGGCGCCGTCAAAGAAGCCCTAGGGAATACCATGATCAATATCTGGCATAATAGGAATCCACACTTTTTTTTGTCTTTTTATTTACTTGAAACTCACTTGATATATTGATGACCTAATCTACAATAATATTTGGATGGATACACTTGTCTTGGAAAATAACACAATTGCGTTCTCTCTAAATCGAATTCACCAATACATATGGGAGAGCTTCCAAGTGATTCAACATTTTGTCGTCCAACCAGTTCTTTATGTTGTCAACTAGACTTTGGTTTTCCCAACAAATTGTGGTATTCAGCTTTTTTGACACCAACAAATTCACACGAGTAGAAAAATCATAACATGCGAAGAGGTGCGAGGCAGACTCTTTAGCCTTCATGCACAAGATGTAAATACTAGGGTTGCACCATTGACATCACACCCTGATTTCCCATGTGAGAAGCTTATTGCTTAGAACTAACCACATTGTGATTTTGCTTTTAAAAGGTACATAGAGCTTCCAAATATTTCCCACCACCAGCAGGTGTCAATAAAAAAAAATGGTTTCCACAATTGCAATGTAACCAAGTTTAGATGTAAAGTCACATGTACCCGCATTTTCAGACTAGCAAAATGAATCATCTTTGTCTTATTTTAAGTGAATAAAATTGGAGGAGAGTATTTTAGTAAAACACATCAATTCATCTACTAGAGCTCCTGTCAGGCCTAACTCCTTGCCACCTTTCCATCTCTTTCTTCCTCTAATTTTGGGGCTTTGAGCTTGCATGTCTACTAATACATAGACCCCCTCATTATGTAGGGTTCTAATTAACAGCTCCAACAGTAATAAATTGTCACCAGCTCCCATCCAAGAGTCAAATTTGACACGTGCTCCTTCTCATTTCCAATCCTCCATAGAGTCCAAATTCCTACCAGCAGAAATGCGACAATGAGGGATTTCCATACCATGGATCCAGTTCAATATTTTATAAGCTTCATGTAACATTCCTTTATGTTCATCCCATGGATTTATTTAGATTTTAATACCCTTCCCTAGAGATATTCATTGATTAGGGTGAGGTGCAACAAGCTTCTTTCTGCAAGTGGCATAACAAATAAGAATATGCTTTTAACTCCCCATCCTCCCAAGTTCTTTGGGAAGGAAATATAACTCCATTTTACTAAAGAGGTTCCATCGAAGGGATACGATCCTGAACATGTATAACTAAAACTCAAAGATTTCATTTTGGAGAGTATATCTTTGGGAACCGCCTCTATGGATGTCTAGTAAACATTAATAATTTCTGAGACATATTTGATTAGGGTTAATTTTCCTTCATGCAAGTGTAGTTGATTTCCCCATAAAGATATACGTGTTTCAACTTTTTTGAAGGGCCATGTTCAGTCTCTCTCAATTTATAATTGTTTGACTTTAAATGAAAGCCAAGGTATTGAAACCTAAGTCCAATTATTTTTGTAGAAAAAGGGAGAGCTTCTAATAAGTGTTAGGAGGAAGCTTTGGACAAACTAAATGAAATTAGGTAGGATTTAAACATATTTATGTCCATCACATGGCTTGACAAAATATGTCCAAAATATTTTTTAAAGCGAGAAAATTATGTGATGTACCTTGCACGAAGCATGAGATGTCGTCCACGAATAGTAGATGGGACATAGATTCCAATCCAGACACTTTGACACATGTTAACCTTCTTCTAATATTTGCATTGACAATTGGTATGCTTAAGGGCTCAATGATGAGAAGGAAAAGGAAAGGTGATAAGGGGAAACCTTAGTGTAGTCCTCTAGTCACCTGAAAAAAACTAGATGGAGAATTGTTAATCAACACAACAAAGGAGGGTGAGGTAACACATCCCATTATCTAGTTGACCACAAGGAGATTCATGCCCATTTTTAAGAGAGATAATCTTAAGAATTTCTAGTTTACTCTGTTAAAGGCCTTGGAGAGGTTGACCTCTAGAACTACTGTCAATTGTTGTAGTGTTTTGATGGAGTGAAGGGCCTCCTAGGCCAGTGAGACTGCATCATGAATTTGTATGTCTTACAAAAGTCCAAATTTATCTTCTGAGATTAGGTCACTTAGGATTTCCTTTAGTCATTTCACAATAATATTTGCTATCAACTTGTAGATTACATTAAAACATGTAATTGGCCTATAATCCTCGAAAGTTAGACCCTTTTGCTTATTTGGAATTAATGGTAGGAAGGTGGAGCTCAAAGCACCAAGCACCTTACTAGATGATTTGGACTCCTTAACAACTCTTAATAGGTCCTCTTTTAAAAAATCATAGAAAACTAGTAAGAATTCCACCACGAGTCCATCAATATTTAAGCCTTTCCATTTTTGCATCGAGGAGAGAGTTCCAAAGACTTCAACTTCTGTCACCTCTTCATTTAGGGATTTATTCATGTCTTCCAAAAAGACCAGAGGGAATACTGATATAACATTTAGAATCTCGTTCATTGGACAACCTTCCTTCTCCTTGTAAAGGTTTTGAAAGTAGAAAATCCCTTTGCTTATTATGTCATGAAAAGAGTGAACCAGGTCACCAGGGATCAATTGGATTTCCCATATGGAGTTTATGTTTTTCCTATAGTTGGCATAATGATGGAAGAAATTTGTATTATTGTCACCTTCTTTCATCCATATCGATAGAATCTTCTTTCTCCATATAGTTTCTTCATTTAATAGGATAGTATGATGTCGAGCCTCTAGATCTTATAAGCGAGAGAAGTCTACTTCTACATGTGGCCCAAGCAAGCCCACTAAAAAAAATTCTCCAATGTTTTCCTCCACTTCCTTTAAATTGGCCTACAATCATTCTTTAATATTTTTATATCCTCCTTTCATTACTTGTTTTACACGTGATATTTTATTTGTGAATTGGTGCATATAGGAAGAGGGTGACCTCATTGAGAGAGGGATCCACTTTCCCTAAACGAGCTCTTTAAAATCATCATCATGTAGCCATATTGTGTTGAACTTAAAAGGGGTTTACAGCTTGACCGAGCTCGATTCCATTTGAAAGACGATTGGGAGGTGGTCGGAAAGGCCACTAGATTAAACCTAAGACTTTAATATATAAGGCCTAGAAAGAAGATCGTCTGACACCATAAACTAGTCTAGTTTATAGATTATCACATCCCCCATCCGACAGTTCCTCCACATGGGTACTAACTTGATGGGCTCCATGTCAACCATCTTTAGATTCTCAAAGTAATATGCAAATAAACTATTGATATTGTCAGGTTGTGTTGTAACACCCCATATTTGTTTGGAGGGTAGGGTCAAGTTGCAGTCTCCACCAACGACAGTTAATGGGTTGTCAATAACCTTCGAATACGCCAAGTCTTCCCAAAAAATTCATGATTCAAATATGGACCATATACATTGATGATTATGATCCCAGATCCAACTGATTTATCCTCCAATTGAACAAAACCGACCGAGTTGTGAGTAGTCACTGAGAGAGCATTATATGAAGAGATCCATCTTGTAAGTAATCTTCATGATTGTCCATTTGCGTCCAAAGTGAAGAAAGACCAAGATTTCAGATAGGACTCAAAAAAAGACATTTCTCTTAAACCATCAACCAATGACTCTTGGATTATAATTACATATGGAAAGAGGATCTCGATGAGTCACTTGAGGGATATTTGTTTGCAGGATCCCCCTACAAAGGATTTTCATGGGGGTACCCTCTTAGGTTATTTTGCTTGCTCTAAGGGCCCTTATTATAGTAGACTCAACACCTTTCTTAATATCATGTGCTTCCTTCTATTCATCTCTAAGGACATAAGACTCATGTCCTACTAGAATGTGGGTGGGTGCATCTAGAGCTAGAACACCCACCAAGGAGGAGTCCTCCTTCTTGGTTTTGGACCTAAGAGAGTACTCATTCACCTTTTTGGTATCCCTGATTTAGTGGAGGAGGGAAGCCTTCCATAGAGGTTGAGGAGGTAGTAGACTAAGGATTGGACAGTTGGGGAGCAAGGGGGAAACCAATGAGGGAGCAGGGAGAGGATAGGAGTAACTACAACATAGGGGTGCACCTGGAGAGAGAGTAGGGACAAGGGGGGAAGGGATAGGGGGAATGGAGCTAGAAGTACATGTAGGGTCCCCATAGCTTTCACAAAACTAATTATTTCCAAGAAGGAGAGGGAGAGGACCTTAATTTAAAACCACAAGGAGGAATACCTATGACCTTTTTCCAAGCATAATGTGGTTTTGTCTACTTTCACAATAGGAGGTTTGAAAAAAACTTTTTCATTTTGATTAACTACTCTCGCCTTTATATGAGAATGTCAATATTTGTTTACCCAAGTCTATTTGATCTTTTCCATATGGGACACGACCTCCTACATTGAGACTACAAATGTCCCACCCCATGACATGAATAACAATGGAACGCAAACAACTTCCAATAATTGACTTTTTGGACCCATTTCTGTTCACCCACAACAAGATCAAGTTCTTCTACTAATTTGTCACACAAATCTACTTCCACTAGAATCTAGTACTAATTCATCGTGCAAGTCTACTTCCATTAGAATCCATGCCCATCACTTATCCAAGTTGGATTGCTATGAGGAGTTCAAACCACAAAATAACCAATTTTTTCCCCTATAGCATGATAGAGGAGCTCATTTGAGAATTACATTGGTAACTTGGGCAATATCGCTCACAGACACATTACAAAGATTGGAGCACAGAGGGGATCAAAACTTACATACCATTTTTGCAGAGTGAGGCCAGAAGGGTTCCAACGCCAATTCTTGTGCAAAAAATTCTCCATGTCACCCTCAAAATCAAATTTGAAGTAGAGTAATCCTCTACGGAGGATATAGAAGGATAGAAAATAACCTATCTTCAATTACCAAAAATATTTAACCCACTTGGAGAGT
Source organism: Pseudotsuga menziesii (assembly GCA_001517045.1). Taxonomy (NCBI): domain Eukaryota; kingdom Viridiplantae; phylum Streptophyta; class Pinopsida; order Pinales; family Pinaceae; genus Pseudotsuga; species Pseudotsuga menziesii. The sequence continues at coordinate 373,520 of LPNX010050204.1, forward strand.
GCAAAGGCTCTAATAGTATTACCACACAATCTACCACAAGGGTTTTACCATAGACATTTAGGATGTCTTCCAAGGAAACATCTGGTCTGACTACCATGGAAGACTTAACACATCAAGCTCTGATACACCTGTGTGAAAAGGGTTTTCTGCTAGTTTCTTAAGAGTTAGAGGCTAAGGAATATCACGTATGAAAGGGAGGGGGAAGCACCTGAGGTCCCTGGGGAGAAGGAAGAGGATCAACCACTAGGGAGATAGGAGAGGGAGAAAGGGAGCGATGTAGAGGAATAGAGGATGGAGAAAGATATAGGGAGAGAAGAGGCTTCACCATAGAAGACTTCAGAACCATAAATGAGTGGGGAGGGTCACAATCCCCTCTTGTACCTCCTTACTTTCCACCAGAGGTGATCAATGGTGATCCATAACATGAAAGTATAGAGGAATGACATTTTCGTTGATTAATGAAATCAATATATGAAGGAAAGATAGACTCCTCGCCTAGGAGATATTCCTCGTAATCTAGCGATTCAACTTCCATTTAAGAATGTGTATGTAGATATGCCACCTAAGCCCTTCAATAAAGGCGGGTGCGTTCAACACATTGAAGGTGGGGAAAACATAGAGATTAAGGAGGTGGCGAAGGGCCTTAAGAGAAACACCACCTAGAGACATCGTCCAAAAGCAGAGAGACACATTTGAATACACTAGGATAATGGAGAAGGAGGGTTATTAACTGGCCTAACCACAGGCCTGAGGGCACTAGAGGCCCTTCACGTTAAACCTCAGTCCTATCTGAATACAAAATCATAGACCAAACCCCTCAATCATTTTAATTAATGAGGTTGCTATACAATTTATACAAATATTTATGCACTTTAATTAGAAAATTCACAGAAGTGAAAAATATGGTTGTCTTTTTCTCCATAATTTTCTATGAACTTGTCAAAATTAACATTCATAATAGAAAAAGGGGTAATGCATGACTATTGGACTAAAAAAGTTAGTCACAAGAGTGTTTTAAGCCAAATATGATTGAATTTGAGCAACACAACTAAAAATGAGTAATTTAGTCATAGGATACAAAATACAACTAAATAATAAGTCACACGACTAAAAATGACTAATTTAGTTCACAGATAACAACTACAACTATTATATTAGTATGAACTAACAACAACCATATTAATAAGATTAATATGTTTGGAATACGCCAAGAGGTATATATTTGACACATTGAGATCTATAATAAATTATTAATGCCCATCACCTTGGAAGTACATTACCTAACCTATTGTTCTCATGATGCTACACTGCCAAATGGAAAGCTTATTGGGCATTGCATAGAGTACAACTACACATTCATCTAATAGTTTTTTATTACCACATTCATCTACATTCAATTTAATGGTTGTATCACTATTTGAGTTAACCTAATAGTTATGTAATAGTTAATATAATAGTTATCCAATATAACTAGGATTAGAGTTGAAGTTAAGCTAATAGTTGTATTAAATTGTTATCCAATATAATCGTGATTAAAGTTGAACTTAAGCTAATAGTTGTATAATCATCAGAGTTAAGCTAATAGTTGTATCTAATAGTGAATTTAAAAAGTAATATATTAGGAAGTGCAATTCAAGTAAAAGTCATTATTAGACTTGAAGTTAAGCTAATAGTTGTATCTTCAATGGAATTAAGCTCATAGTTGTATCTAATAATCAAATAGTTGTATCTAATAATTGAATAGTTGAAGTTGAAGTTTAATTTTTCAAACTAAAATGAACTGTAATTATACGATGTTAACTAAGCTATTTTTGTGTTTTTTGAAATTGTTAATTATGAATTTTGGGTGATGCCCATAGACCAATCTTGGTAGTACACTTGTCTCATTCTCGTCCATAGATGAAAAAGCATAAGTGGTAGTCCACACCAAAATTCTAATATATATACGCCTATTGTTGTAATCTCACATATCACATAGGGTTACCAATAATACACATTAAGAACATACATACATAACAGATACAAGAGACAAGAACAAGTAGCAAAATAACAGATTATATTATAATGAAAGGGTCCATACAATATAGAGAACTGAACCGAGTTCTCATCTGGCTCAACAGCCTAATATATATGAATTACAAACAGTTACAAATAACTACATGTTGGTTCGATGAATCGACATGACCTTATGTGGCCAACCTAACCTCTAATTAGTCGGCTGATTGACTAAGTCGGCTATCGTTCAAGTCGGCTTACTGACTTGCTCCTCCAACATCTCCCTCACAAACAAAACCTTTCTTCGTCCTGAAGAAATAGGGAGGTACAAAAATTTTTCTTTGCCTATCCTTAGGTGGTTATTTCTGTGCTTGGTCTTCATGGGCTGTGAAGTTTGATGGTTGGTCTTTTCTGCACACAGACTTCGACAATTGCTTCAGCTGTCACTGCTAGCTGATGTTGAAATGCTGTCAAACTTTGCAGTATTTTTTGGATGTAGATTGTTAATGTAGTCAGACTTGATAATATCGACATCTTTTCTTGAATGGAAAATTCTGCTATCTTCTCCATGTTGGGACCCATAAACTGGTCCTTTTCCTTTGCTGTCTCAAAAAGTCATCTCATCTGCGAGTAGATGATGTCTAATTTTTCTAGATTTGGAATTTCTTGTTGCACCCACTGGTGTGCTTGTCACTCGTGCTTTTGCAATTTGGTTGTTTAGAGCACTATTTGATTTTCAATTATGCTCCCGAGTTCTTCCTTTGTGCTTTTTCTCTTTTTGAGCGCTTGGATTTCTTGTGAGGTTTGTTGAACTTGCTGATAGACTTGCCCATAATATGCATGCCAATCCCTCAGTACTTCTTCTATAGTGACCAACTCCTCCATGTGCTCTCGCAACGCCTTGTATGCTTCTGAAAAAGCTGTGTGCTGTTGTGTCAGTAGTCGAGCTGTTTCTTCTTTTTGCTCTTCTTTTGTATCCTGTCTCTATGCCTGTAGTGCCAACACCACACTCTCAAATAGCTGATAAGATTTTTCTAGCGGCTTGTCGGTTTCGACTTTTGTCAGACCTGGTATCATAGATTGCACCAAGTTTCTGCATTTGTTAAGGAACTCGACTTGTTCTTTTTCATTATCGTCAAGCTCCTTACGTCTCCTTTGGCCCCTTGTTTTTGCTTCGATTGCCAGTGATTTCAGGAGTTGCCCTAATTCTCCATCTCTTAATTTAGTTGGGTTGACTATAGTGGTCGACCCAAGTTGACTGATGTGGACCATTGTCATCTAGCTTTGATGGTCCTTCTTCTTTTTGTCTTTCTTTCTTTTGTGCTTTTGCTGCTCTGCTTGCTTTGGCACCTGTGTACCTGCAAGAGTCAAAATTGGATTGTCTAGTTGCTGGCTAACAATGGTTGATGGTCTTTTTGGTTGGGCTGGTTGGATGACTGCTGCAGCTAGTTGTGCATCTGGTTGGTTAGATATAGAGGGTCTATATGTGGGTGCGATTGGTGCTAATGGTTGTGGTGGAGGTGGTTCATGTGCAGCTAGTTGGATTAGAGACTCTGGGTGGTGAAGCGGTGGTGATGGTGTTGGTGAATGGTCTGGTGTGATTGGATTAGTGGAGATATGGTCAGGTGAGGGGTCGTGGATTTGTGGAGGTGATTTTTCTTGGAGGTCAAAGAATAGTTCCTCGATTTCTTGATTTATTTCATCCATGTCCTCTCCTTCCTCATCTCCGGTCAGTTCATTGGCTGGTGGGTTGGGTTTGGGGTCGGTCAGAATGATAGATGTGGTCTGACTTGCGACAACTTCAGCTTCTTTGTCGAGGTTTCTCTCAAATGTCGAACTCACAATTGCAAAAGTCCTCAACCTTTGGAGTACTTGGCCAGGTTGGGGAGCGGTCAGTATGGATCCACCAACTTTAAACAAAGGGGATTTGGTGGTGAAGTTTTGTACCGACATGAGTAACTCAGGCAGTTTTTCAATGTATGCCTGAAGGTCTCTGTCGCGGTCGAACTTTTCCGTTAAGGTCTCCGACATAGCATTCTTGCATATGTCGATTGGGCTTATGGAAGGAGGTTTTGGAATTAGATCTTGCATTATTTTGGTCAGAGACGGGGGTGGAGGTGTAGACACAAGATCCACAACATTTTTAGCCGTTGAAGTGTTTGTGCTTTTCGCCTTCTTTGGCCGACCTTGTTGTGCCCCTGCTTCGACAAATCTCTGGAACTGGGTTTAGACTGGAACTTTATTTTGCTGCAGTATCTTCTATAATGTCACATGTCATGGTTACTAGTTCTTCCTCGTCTTTCGAGGACTCTGCAATGATAAGCTTGCGCTTACCCTTCTCCTGCTCCTATTCCTGGGTTCTTTTTCTTTTTCTTGAGGTTGCTATCTCCTTCGACAATTTGCGTATATTTTCTTTGGTGACAGCATACTCAGGGTTTTCAATGTCTATCTCTCCTCGTTGGTCTTTAGTCGAGATGAGGCTTTCGAGATGAGGCTTTCCCCGAGTTGTTGTGCTTGTGTCTCTTCCCTTTGTAGTGTTGGTGGTCTGATTATAATTTGCATTCGACTAGTGTCTTCTGCAGGTGTCTCCTCCGACACAAATGTGCTGATATATAAGCTGAGCTCATAATCCTCTTCTTTCTCTTGGTCGGTCAGTGGCTCTTCTATCGACATGTCTATTTCTTTTTCCCTTGCTGGTATCGACAATTTTGTGCCCGATTGTCAAGCCAACTCCCAAAAATTTTCTTCGACTGTCGGGTAATAGTCAAGAGTTTTTGCCTTTGCTTTGGCGCCCTGCATGCACCATACCACGGTATGGTCAAGTTCTAGCTGGATGTGAGCAGTTTTGGGCAGACTTCGTAGGATGTTTTGAGGCACCCTCCATTTGGTCGTGCGGACTTTCAGTTGTTGGAACCAGTTTTCTAGCAACACTTTGCCTTTTGCTAGTTCCTTCAATGTTCCATTTTGGGAGAACGGTTTGAATCTCCACATATGAAATTTTGTGGTTTCCTGAAATTGTTTGTCCCCGATAGGGCACAAAGAGTACATGACTATCCAAATCATAAGGGATGGGAACCTTATGATCCCTCCCGACTCCTGGCATTTTTCATAGATGCCTTTGATCATGTCGGTGACATACTCATCCCATCTATATATTTTTCCTGTGTGGTCAATGGTATCCACTGCCTCCAACATATCCAGTTTGAGGTCGCTTCCTTGACCTGTCGGTGTTAGTGCAGTGGCTATGATTTTAGCCACTATTTGCGATGTTCGAGCTTGTATTTGGCTAATCATTATCCCTTTGGCATTTTTACCTGATGCTAATCCTGTTAGCTCCTCTACTAGCCCTTCCTTGATCCCGACTGGTACTAGTTCACCTTGGTTTGATAAACCAGTCAATTTGGAGATTACTTCCCTAGAGATGTCAATCGGTCGGTCGAAGAAAAATCTGTCGTTATGATACCGGCTTATGATAAATTTTACTGCGGTTTATTTTGTGCCTCCAAAACTAGCCATGAGCAGCACATTGATATAATTTACAATGGTAGTATGGTTGATTTTCTCTGCAGCTTGTGTAGGCCTTTTGTCGACATAAGCCCACTCTTTAATCTCGGCCCATAGTTTCTCCCAAGAAATCTTCTAAACATTAGTGTTCTTGATGAATTTGAGTCTCCTCATCAATGGTGTCTCCACGGTCTGTAGTTCTTTAGCCTTGGCTGCAGCTTTGGTTTGTTTAGGTGCCATCTTTTCGGTCTGCTAGTCGATTTTACTTCGGTATTCTTGGTTTTCAATCGTTTGGTTTCTAAGTTGCTCTCTCTGTTCGAAATGTTGTAAATGATCCTTTAGTGGTTCAGTATTTATAGTTGATGTGTTCGATGTTTTTGTCGATGGGTGTATTAATGGCGGATGTGATGGTCCAACATGAACACTTGAGTTTGCGTCAATGGTGATTTGATTTTGTCGTCCGTAGTCATGAAGTCAGGATGGGAATTTCGATGTCATTGGTCGATGTCGATTATGTGAGTGGTCGATGGTGTTATGTCGATGGGCGTGATGTCGGTCGTCGTAGTGGTGATTTCCTATCATACTATTTTATGTTTTTTGATCCTATTTTAATTTTTATATTTTTATAGCTTTTGTTTAACCGTTATGTTTTTTTTTTTTGACTTGTTTAATTTCTATACCGCTTTAGTCGGGCACCATTAACAAGTTTTCGAAATACTATGCCTTGTAACGTCCTTAGTCGAACTGATTCGTTGGCATGTATCTCTTCGACAACATAGGGTCCCATCCATTTTGTATGTAGCTTTTTAGGTTTTCCTTTTACCCAACTATTGTATAGTAAGGCAAGGTCTCCTACCGATAGGTTTTTGTTTTTGATGTTTCGGTCATGCCATGCCTTTTGTTGTTGTTTCTGGATTTTCTGATGTTGTAACGCGATTAGTAGGTGTTCTTCAAGTTTTCTTAGTTGCAATAGTCGGTCCTTTCTTCCTTGCTAGACATCGACATGTAAAATATCTGCGATAATAGGTGTCTGTTGTTGAAAGTGTAGAGGAACTACTGCTTCCTGTCCATAAACTAATCGAAACGGTGTTTGGTCGGTTGAACGCTTATATGACGTTCTGTATGTCCATAGTAATGCATGTATCTTTTCATCCAGTCGTATTTGCTGGTGTTACATATTTTTGTTAATCCTTTTGTTAATGTTTTGTTAAATGCTTCAATTGCTCCATTCGACCGAGGGTGGTAAGCTGTACTCCATTGGTGGTCGATTTGGAACTGGTCTGTTAGTGTTTTAAAAGTTTTATTGATAAAGTGTGTTCCCTGGTCACTGATTAGGGTTAATGGACATCCAAACCTAGTAATGATATTCTCATAGATAAACTTAGCAGCTATCTCACTGGAACATGTGTCGACTAGTTATGCCTATGCCCATTTGGTTATGTATTTGACTGCAGTTATTATGTACCTTGCACCTGTTCTTTTTGCTGGTATGGGAAATGGTCCTATGAAGTCAATGGCCCAAATTTCAAATGTCAAACTTGGGTTTACTAATATCAGGGGCATTTCTGTACTAGGCAGAGGTCGACCCAGCCATTGACATCTGTCACATTGGCTTACAAATTTTTTGCAATCTTTGTGAAGAGTCGGCCACCATAACCCTGATTGTTGGATTTTCTTTGTAGTTGTATCTGCTTGGAAATGTCCTACCGTAGGTCCATAATGTGCTTCATACATAATATTATCCCTTTCATGTTCTAGTACACACCTTCTAAGGATGTCATCTAAACCCATTTTATATAGGAATCCATTTATGAGACTGTATGGTGCAACTTTCATGGCTAAGATTTGTTTCTTCTTCGTACTCATGCCTTCTAGTGCTTATCCATCTTCTAAAAATTGAGCTATTTCTTCGAACTCTGCCTGGACTGCTTCTATTCGAAATAAATGTGCATTCGGTAAGTCGTCTTTGACTCCCGTCGGTTCCTCCCCTGTGTCTATTCGGGATAAATGGTCGAGACCGACATTTAGCTTACCTGGTCTAACAACGACTTCGAATTCAAATTCTTGGAATAGAAGTAGCCATTGACAAATTCTTCCATGGTGTAGAGGCTTATTTACGAGGTATTTTAGTGCTTGATGGCCAGTGTAAAAGATAAATGGATTAGCTTGTAGATAGTGTCGATATTTTTGTAGTGCACAGACCATTCCTAATGCTTCTCTTTCGGTTGTTGAATAGTTTCTTTCAGCTTTATTTAGTTTCCTGCTATTATAAACTATAGGATAGTCCATTCCATCATCTCTTGGCTGAGTTATGATTGCTCCTATTGCTAGGCCTGATGCTTCGATGTGAACATGGAATTTGATCGACCAGTTTGGAAACCTTAGGATGGGTGCTTCGACTAGATTTCTTTTTAGTTTTTCGAATGATATGTTTCACTCCTCTGTCCAGTTAAATTCCTGATCATCTCTTAGCAATTCTTCAAATGGATATGTCATGTCTGAATAATGTCTTATGAATTTTCTATAGTATCCTGTATGACCAAGTAGTACCCTGACTTGTTTTGAATTCATCGGAGGTTTTAAGTTGAGGATGATTTTTATTTTTACAAAGTGGACTTTAATACCTTCTTTACAGACAATGTGTCCTAACAACATCCCTATGGGGGTCAGAAATATACACTTCTTAATGTTCAAAGATAGCTGGATTTGTCTGCATCATTCCGGCATAAGCCTTAGCCATTTACAATGGTCTTTTAGTGTAGAGTATATTGTATAATCATCAAAATAAACTGCCATTGTTTTGTAAATATACTCCTGAAATGTTTTAACCACAATCCTTGAAAGGACTGCAGGTGCATTTTTAAGTCCAAAAAACATAACCCTATAAGCAAATGAGCCAAATTCACATACGAATGTTGTCTTTTTCTGATCTTCTTTGGCTATTGGTACTTGATTATAACCTAAGAATCCATCTGTAAATGAGTAGCATTCATGTCCTACGACCTCATTTAAGATTTCATCTGCAAAAGGAGTTGGAAATGGGTCTGTTAATGTAACTTTATTGAGTTCTCTAAAGTCGACACAGATCCTTAGTTTAGTTGGATCATGTTTCTTAGGTTGAACCACCATCGGACTTGCCCATTCTGATTGGTCAATAGGGTAGATAATACCTGCTGCAAGCATGTTATCAATCTATTTCTTGACTATCTCTTTGTATTTGTGAGATAGTTTATATGGTCTTTTCTTCACAGGTCAAACATCAGGTTTAATGTCAATCTTCATTTCACCCATTTCATGTACTAGACCTTTAAGATCCATATAGTCTCTAGCAAATACATCCCGAAATTCTTTAAATAGGTTTACTATCTCTGTTGTTTGTGATTCAGCCCAGTAATCTCCAATTTTTGCCATTTTTGGTCGGTCATCACCTGAGATGTCGAATTCTCTACTTTTGACTTTAGCATCTAGCCATTCCGGTGCTTTAGCTTCATTGATTGGTCGACTTCCTTCCTTAAACTGTGAGAATGTGGTAGGGAAGTCTGCTGCAGTCATTCGGTCGGTATCCTCCTTATCGGTTGTTTCAGCTTTCATTAGAGGAAATTTGAGATCTAAAATGGGCCTCCTAAGGAAAATGATAAAATAATAGTTATTAATTTTGGAGGAAGAATGAAAAACACTACTTTTTTTGTTCATATTTTCGACATATCTCTCTGTGTTTTTACTCAAATTCCAAGCGAGAGAGCTTGTTGGATGCATAATTTAATTCCACATCCAACGAGTAATCACACTACATACTTTTGATGGACCCCACTACCCCAAAAATAAGAAATGCCTGAAAAATGTGATGATGACATCATCACATTTTTTTAGGCATTTGTTGTTTTTGGGGTAGCGTGGTCCGTCAAAAGTATTCAGTGTGGGTACTCGTTGGATGTGGAATTAAATTCCACACCCAACAAGCTCTCCCGCCTGAAATTTGAGTAAAAACACAGGGATATATGTCAAAAATACAAACAAAAAAAGGAGTTTTCTTTTAAGACAAATATGTCAATTTAACCATTATGGTTGACTCATTTTATTGAAATTCTATTGGTTCTTGAATTCCAATTCACAAAATTTATTGTTGGCACATTTTCTTATAAGGCCCATTTTAGACCCCAAATTTCCTCTAATGGAGTACTATGCAAATAGGTTTGGTCGTTTCGACATGGTTTGATTTCCATCTAAAGCTTTTTCCTTCTATATTTTCGTTTTCCAACTGTAGTCTTGTTGATTGTGGTATTGTCCCAGTTCTTATATTATTACAGTTGATTGTCAGTCGGTTGTCCCTTAGGGTTTTGTTTTCTATCGGTTGTACAAATGCTTTGATTTGTTTTGCAGTTTCAACCAAATTCTCAGTTTATGGTACAAAGTTAAAATCTTTGATAAAATTCTCTTTGAGTTCATGCCATAGGAATGTTTCACCTCGAGCTTCTTCCATTTTGTACCATTTGTTTGGTAAGTCGGCAAGTGTTGATGGAAATAAGTGTGGCCATGTACGTTCATTTTTATATCCAAGTCTTCTCCATTCTTTTTCACATGTCTTTATATGGTTTTCGGGATCATGACCTTGGGTAAATATAGGTATCTGAGCCTGGTTGGTTAACTTCTTTCCTCTAAATATTTCTACAAAATAAGTCGAAGCTGTTGTCCATGTCTGCAGTCTTGACTGATAGGTATCCCACCATCTAGCAGCTTGTCCTGTAAAATTTTCTACTAAACTTTGTAGTCATCCATGTTCACCAATGTTCCTAGATACTTACTCTACATTTATAACTGGTGATTCTCTTTCTTTATACCTTGAGATTTTTGTGGTATTTATATTTGTTGGTTGCAAGGTAGGATATTCCCTAAGTTTCTTCTCAAATATTTTTGGGATGACGGACACCACAAAGCATTGTTTGACTGGTTTCTTTTGTACTTTTTGAATGGTCCAACATCCTCTTGATTTTGTTTCATAGTTTTCAACCTCCCAATCATATAGTTCTGCATCTGAATTGTATCCTACTGAATCTTGGTTTCCTAAGTAAAGTTCACCATATGTATTAGGTTCTGTGTAATCTTCATTATTCTGTATTTGATATAGTTGTCGGATGTCAACTTCTTCATCAATTGGTTTTGTCCAAGGTTCTCCTTGGGATGGATGGATAGGTATTATTACTTTTTGTCCATTCCCCTTTAATTTTATTCTTTCTTTGTCCAAGGATATCGAGGCTTTTATTTTTCTCCCCCAAGGTCGACCTACTAATGCTGGGAAGGAACTGGATCCTTCCTTAGGGTCAATAATTTTGAAGTCGACTTTGGTCGATATTCCTTTTATCGTTGTGTTGACATTTTTCCAAACTCCAATAGGTTCAATTAGACCTTGGTTGGCTAGTTTCAGGTATATGCCCGATTCGTATAATCAAGGTCTGCCTAACTGTTCCCATGTGTCTCGAGTCATAATATTTACATGTGATCCAAAATCGAGTTGTCACATACCCCAATTTTGTAAAATAATGTTAATTGTTTTAATTATATTCCTGAGACATTATGTTAAATTTAATGCTAATTAGGAACTGATGACTCAGCAGAGTCAACAGAAGTGGAATGTAATTCAGAATATTTTATTATTAATAAATAAATTGTGGAGACAACAGCATGGGAGAGCTGTTAAAAAGATGTTACTGGTCAAACTGGTGGATGAACTAGGTGGAGGGCAAAAGACAAGTGGCAGCATCCTCAAACACTTCCTAAGTTGCAGGTGGCAACTTCCCTATAATTGGGGTCATGATCCCCCAAGAAAGTGGGATCAGAGCAGGTGGCTCATTAAATGACAACTAACCCAAAAAGACCTAGGCAATCTTTTAAAAGTACTCAATGAAGGGAGCTGAGGCTGCTCAGATTTTTCCAGAGAGAATTCATTCAGGTGAATGTTATTCAGGAAATTCATTGAGGAAAGAGGGAAAAATAGTAAGGAAGTTGTCTAAGAGGATTGCTGCAGTAACTTGGTTTATTATAGCTTGTTAGCTAGGAGGACTTACTGATAAGTTTTGGATTAATACTGAGTTTGAGGACTGGTATTTAACTATTGCTGCACCTAGTTCTAGCCAGGGACACTAGAGCAAGCTCAGGGGTTTTGAGGAGTCGTTGTTTGAGCGCTCTCCAGGAGTTGGTAGGGAGGAACAGCCTCCCATTGCTATTGTTGTCCCAAGCTTAAGCAGGTTCTGTAACTTAACTGTCTTTGTTTAAATACTATGAATGGTTGAATGTTATGTTTGTAGTTTAAGAGATAAGAGTTAACTGGTTTAGTGATGTAAATATTTTAGTTTATTAGTAATGGAATTTGTTGATGAAAGATAAAGACCCACTGTGTTTTTCCACATCTGGGTTTTACCAGACCGTACTCCAGCACAGGGGTAACACTTAAATAAGGCTAGCATGATGAGATTTCAGAATAGTAGATTGTTTTTCTTCAACTATTTTTTCAGAAAAGATATTTGATTGACTGTTGTATGAGTTATAGTTACAAACTACTTCCTTGTACTGTATGATGCTTTATTCCAGTAATTTATATTGTAAAGAATAGATAGAAGATTTTAGACTAGATTTATTACTGTTTTACCATACAGTTCCTTTCTTTTATCTTAGATTAACTTTACTACTAAGATGTTTAATGATAAACTGAAAATAATAATAGTTAGATAATGTTTAGTTACTACTACCAAACCAATCTGGTTTAGACTTTATGAATGTTATTACGATGTAATTATTTCACTACTTTCTTTCTTTTTGATTAGGACTGAGCTCGAACAAGTTTCCAGAGCTGTTATTCTTTTTATATAGAGTTTGAACGAATGTTAATATTTGTACTTACAAAATAAACTCTGGACAGAGTTAATTAAAATGCTGTATACATATATAAATAAACATCATAACTAAGAAAATAAATTATTTATAACAGAACACAGGTAGCATAACATAAATTATTTAAGAATCAAATAACAAGTATTATCTTCCATATACGTACAAACTAATCTGAGAATATTAATATAAAGGTTACAGAAATTACAGAGAGATAATATAGTCATTATACTAGTAGTAAGGTACTTTATTTAAGCCATATAGAAATATTATTCCTATTAATATAAAGAAGTATTCTTATTACTATAAGCATATTCCAGAAATATTTTTACGGTCTGAGCCACAAGTGAACTAACAGTTCTTAATTTTTTTAATGTAAAAGAAAGTCATACAAACCCTATATCGTTAAAAGGGTATAAACTATACATTAATAATTGCAAATTATTAATAACAAGAAAGTCAAGTTTTAAACCAGTTACATAAACCCTAATAATAATGATATTATTTTAACAGTATACAAATCAAATGCATTTGTACAGAAATTAAACAACAGAAGTACATGATGCTCTTTTATTGAGCTGATTTTACATATTATAAATATAATTAATAACCGTAACTCTGCAGAAGTGCATTTCCAACTTAACAGAAAATCTTATAAGATCAAAGGAACAGAGTTATTTTCTTTCTTCATTATCAAATAGGGTTAAACCCTATAAAATCCATTTTCTTCACAAGTAAATCAATAAACTGTGGAGCAAACAGTATTTTATAACTTCTATAAAAACTTAGGGTAAAACCCTATTCGATCAAAATAATTCACGAGTAATGACAGTAAAAACCCAGTTTTGTAATAAGAATCACGGCCATAGTAAGAAATTGCATATGAAGGCTTATAGCCTGTTCTGTTAATATAAACAAGAGTATTATTTACAAAACAAGATTTTTACACCCACAGCCAAAGCCAGAGAGCTCTGCAATAGAGCTAGGGTTTTAACCCAGCGATGTTTAACAACGAGCAAACAACCAAAAACAATTAAAAACCATGAGGGTCTAACAGGCCGCAACGACCAATCCTTCTTTACCCCATAAGGGTTTACACAAGGTGGATGAGGCATGGAGGAACCAGGGCTTACCGTGTCTCTTATCGCCGCAGCTCGTGCTCTTTATGCTAGCAGAGAAGAGAAGCAGGCCATGACTGCAAAATCAACATAAAACCAGTTGTTAAATACCTAGTAGAAGCAAAGGAGTAAGTAAACAAGAATATGAGCTTATCGTTAAAAAGATTGAAAATACCTTACCTTGGCTTCTAAAGTAGTAACCAACTTTGCAGCGACCTGTGACAGCATGAGCAGAAGGTTTAACATTCAGTTGCAAAAAGGAGACAGTGTTTACAATACTCCCCAACCACGGAACAGCAAATAAACCCCAGCTATTCGACGGACAGGGTAAAAACCCTATAGCTGTGATGTTATTCCTTACAAATAATACCCAGTATGCAGTGCAATCACGCCACAATACTCTGAAAGAAGAAGAAGCGACTTCCTTAGTAAGTGAACTGAAGAAAATGGCGAGGACGGATACAGTCAAGGGTTTAAAGGTTAAAGCTGTAGAGGCAACGAAAAACCAAAAGGAGAATGGTAAGCATGGTGTAGAGAAACGCTAAGGAACGGCCCCACGTGGGTGCAAGTGCACAAGCAAAGCAGAGAGGAACAAGCCGAAGGCATTCACAAGCACAACACAGGTGACAGAATGACCAGCATACTCGTAGAAGATGGAGGACTACCCGAAGGCGAGGGAGAACAATGAACTAGGTCTAGGAATGATCCTTTTAAATACCAGGATGCTTGGCTCTCACGAAGCCATGTTGCCATGCAGATAAATCACTCACGGTGGGTAATCTTTCCATAGTCTAGAGGAGCAAAATCACGAGAAAACTCTTGTTGACAATCATTGGCTATCTTGAAGGTTATACTATAATCCCAACGAAAGTCAACTATTATTGGAAAATAATAACAAGAATTATATTAGCACATAAACTATACCTTGGAACGTATCACGATGCATTTTATTGCTATATGTTATATTATATTATTACCCATACGATGCAATAAAATGATAACATTATATTCATCATGGGGACAACTAATGATAAGGGCAAGAACCTTGTAACATGTTTGGTGTCTAATAAACCTTTGATTTTGATCAACATCACATTTAGAGTGGTAAGTACATTAACACCATCTTATTTACAAACTTGAAATATCTAGTGTAAACTTAAAATGTTAATGTAAAGATTCCAAGAGTTATCTTTAGAATAAAACTATAAACTTAAATTGTCATGGACATGACTATGAACTGTTCTTTTGGGTGGATGACTACCTTGTTATTAAACCTCCTTACAGTCTTAATAGAATAAGTTTGTACATGATTATAGAAGGGAATTATAATAAATATGGATAAGTAAGAATATTGTTCGTATAAGAAATCTACCAACACTTTTATTATAATTAGAGTGTGTACAAATGGTTGATTTAAAGAAGTTGTAGATTCAATCATAGTAACTAATTGTGTTATAAACGTAAACCTTTATGGTCTTTACCATATTCATCTAAGTTTGGTAAATGCTTACAAAAGGAAATAGCCACTAAATATTTCAATGAATGTATCATCTGGAATAAGTATACTAAACTTAGAATTCATCACATATAAAGGTGAAGTCATTTAAGAGGAAGTTTATGAACGTATTGGTTAGACCTTAAATATTTATGTTGTACATTCTTTTAATGATTAAAACAATAACTAGTTTGCATTAGGTTATCCTTCAGACCTAAGATAAGAGTTATTATGGGTTAATTCATTGGTAATGAAGATAAGACATGGTTCGTCAGCATAAGTGTAACCCTATCAGTGGATAGTTTAATTTTGGTAGTAATAAAATGTAAACCCTGATTTATACACTTTACGAAGTAAGAGTGTTTTGTGCTTTCTTAAAACTCGAACCTTTGAGTTCGTATTTGACTTATAAACAATCTATTATAAAGATCTTTTGTCACTGATAACAATGCTAGATATCAACAGTTCAGTAATCATAGGACTTATAAATCTATCTCTACTAGAATGAAGAACAAATAATGAATTTACCTCAGTAAGCATTGACATGTGCTTAGCTACTACTGTCTTACTGAACTTTGAATTGCAAACAAACTTGTACATAAAGACTTTAGAATTTTTATTGCAGCAGCCAAATCTCTTTACCTGTAATCTGTAAGGAAAGAAGAAACTTTCTGCATTAGCTCGAAAGCTAAGTAAGCCCAGTTTTTCATGACAGCCCCACCTTATGTTCGCAAAAAGAAACAAGTCAGTAAACATAAAAGATCTGTTCTATCCATCTATGCAAATAACAAATGAATGTTAACAATAAGCTGTTAACATTTAACTAATTAAATGTTTAGTTAACTGCATTTATTTTAATATCATGTAAGTTAAAAATTTTAAATTTTTTGGAAAATTTGGGGTTTTGACACGAGTACAACTTGTCGGACATGGTATCCTTCAATTTCCAGGTCGATAAGTGGTTTGGCATCACTTTTATCTTTTTGGTTTAAGCTACAGATATTCTTTGTTTGTTTTTCGGTGTTTTTGTTGTGTTTTATTTTATATAGTAAGTCGATGAATTGAGATACTGTTTTATCGTTTTGTACTAAGTGTATTAACTCTTTTACTATGTCTTGTCGATTATCATATTCTTCTTCTTATCGAGCAAATTCTCTAAATATATTTGTTGCATCTTTATATATTTGTTTTTCTTTAACTAGGTTAGGATAAACATTCTTTTCTTTTATCTTGCTTATTTGGGGGTTATCATTCCCAGTTTTCGTCCCTTGTTGGGTTATGATATGTAAATTCTTTGTATTGATAATATCATGTTTTTGTACACATGAGAAGACATTAACATTTTTCTTTTTATTTATGTTTTCGAGCATAGTAGGGAAATCCTCTAATGAGTGATCCCCTACTCCACAACTAGTACAAAATTTTAGGTCAGTCCTATTTTTGTATGGACAGTCTGCATATTGGTGTCCTTCCTTGTAACATGTGAAACATTGGATGGGTCGACGTGGTCGGTTGTCTCGATTCCCAGAGAATCAACCTTGATTTCCATATCCTCCACGTCGGTTGTCAAACTGACGCTCGTATTGATGACCTTCGTACCTCTGATTATTTTGGTCGTTTTGTGCATTGTTTCGTTGCTCATTGTTCTGTGCAATTGTGTTAGTCTGATAAACTGCCTGATAATTTTGTCGATTCTTTAGATTCAGGTGGCAGTCGGCGGTGTTATGATTTTTAGTTTCACAGACCACACACCATGATGCATTGCCATTCTTCATGTTGAATGAGCAATCTTTTGTGGAATGCTCTCCATGCTCATGGCTGATGTCGCAGAAACATTTTGTTTTCACAAATCGAACATCTTGTTGGCTAATATCTTGTCGACAGTTGTCTTTTGAATGCTTGGTCGTTGAGCACTTCGTGTACCAGATATCTTGACTCTTAAGGTTTAGCTCTTTTAGATATTTCTGCATGATCTCAAGCTATTCCTCCAGTCTGTGATCCGTGGGATATGCTGGAATGTCTTCATCCATTTCTACTTGTAGGGCTTTTGTAAGCACATATTCATAAGTTTTGAATGTCTCTAGACTAATGTGTCGACGAATTTTCTGTGACAGACCTGCAAGAAACCACTGGACTAATAGTTGCTGATCAATGACATAATCCAACTGGCTGAGAAGGTCTTTCCAGTGTTTGTCATAGTTGCGGACACTTTCTCCTAGATTTTGTGATGTTGTCTTTAATTTCTTTGCTGCCAAATGTTTTGCATCTGGAGTTTTAAAGAACAATAGAAATTGTGCTTTGACTTCGGCTTTGGTTGCTTGGGGAGTTCTCTTAGAAAAGGTCATATACCATGTTAATGCCCTTTTCCTCAAGGCACCAGCGAACTGTGCCATCTGTCTGTCTTCATCTGTAACTTGGTTTGCCTCCCAAGTCGACTCACAGATGAACCAATGTCGTTTGGGGTCCTCATCGCCCTCATATAGAGGGATGTGCGTTGACCTGTGACCCATGTCGGAGTCACTATCATTGTCTTCTCTAGGAGGTGTCGGTGGTGGTGGGGATAGTGGGGTATTTTGTTTATTCTTCTGTGCAGAACTATTGTCGACATAACTCTCATTTTTGTCGGTTGTCTTAGTTGTCGTTTCTTCTCTGAAAAGCAGTCGGTCGGGGTCAACTTCTCCTGTCGATGTCCAACTATGATTATTTGTCTACAGATCAGAATTTTCTGTATCTTCCAAAGCTGCATTTGGCAGGGGGGGTGCTCCTTCGTGTGTCGGGTAAAGTAAGTGGATACTTTGGTTGGAAGGTAATGCTTGAAGCGTGACCCAATTTTCTTCTTCTGGTCGACGTATAAGTAGATGATTATCATCGTTTCTCTCGTCGTCTAGTCATCTCCAAATACCAAAGTCACCAGCTCTTAGTCTGAGGTCCTCTTCGACAATGGTTTGTATCCTGGTACTCGGATTCGTCGAAGAGAGAGGTCTTACCTCTTGGGGAACTTCTAATTGGATAGCTTCTCGCTGCTCTATCCACAAATCTTCTTCCATAGGGGATGCTTCTTCTTCCATGCCTTCTTCATGTCGGTCATGACCTGACTCTGGTGGATTTCTCTCTTGGTCTGTCACCCTAGTACTCATTCCTCTTTGCAGCACTATAGCTCTTTCTCTTCTTTCTTCCCTTCTTTGCAGCCTCTTCCCCCTCTCTATTTTCTGAAAGTCTGCCGTACCTTTACGTGACACTGTCCTTTCGATTATCCTTTTAGGTCGACTTTTCATTACTGGTGAATGGCATATCTTTAGTTGACTAGAATCCTCTCCTCTTTACCTCGACATACGACCAACTACCCCCCCATTGCCCACCCGACGCTTTAGAAAGCCTGGATAGTTCTATTCACTTGCTTAGGAAGTATTCCCACTCCCTTTTGGTAATGAATTTCTCCCACTTCTTTTGTTTCTCTGCCCAGTTAGTATTTTGTGGCGGTTCGCGTAGTAATCGACGAGGTTCAACGATATGACCCGCTCCTTTCTCTATCAGGAACTTGAACAACAAGGTTGTTAGGAACACAAGAATTGTTCAGTCAGGTCTGTGTAGAATATCTTTTGGATAGTTTCCACTGAAGTTATTTCTTCTATAGCTTGTTCCTTGCAGAATTCATCGGTGATCTTTTCGAACCACTCCGATAGGTTTGTTCTTCCCCCTTGAATCAGTTTGTCTAGCAGCTGTTGATCTTTAATCACTTTTGGCTTTTTCATCCAGGAGTTTCTTCATAAGATGGGGTACTGATTCTACAAACTTCTCATGAGTCTCGATAAAGAACCTTTCTTTTGCTTGGGTAGTTGTCAATCTGTTTCTTCATGCGTAATTTTGCAAGTAGTTTGCTATTTTACGCTCCCACCAGTCCTTAATCTCTTGTTCTGATATCATCTGCTTGTATACATCTCAGACATGTACTACCGGCAACGGAACCAATGTTGTAATCTCACAAATCACATAGGGTTACCAATAATACACATTAAGAACAGACATACATAATAGATACAAGAGATAAGAACAAGTAGTGAAATAACATATTATATTATAATGAAAGGGTCCATACAATACAGAGAACTGAACCGATTTCTCATCTGGCTCAACAGTATAATATATATGAATTACAAACAGTTACAAATAACTACCTGTTGGTTTGGTGAACCGACACGACCTTATGTGGCCGACCTAACCTCTAATTATTCGGCTGATTGACTAAGTCGGCTATCATTCAAGTCGGCTTACCGACTTGCTCCTCCAACACCTATCGACATAATAATCCTATTGGCATAACTACGAGATGCAGAAGTTTATTAGGAGTTTGGAGGAGTTTATTACGATTATATTAGGAGTTCGACTCTTACATGAGTGCACATTAGCTAGACTCCTAGATGCCAAATGCAGTTGGACTAAGCCTTAAGTAATTAGAGTTGAAGTTAAGCTAATAGTTGTAGAATCATTGGAGTTAAGATAATAGTTGTAACTAATAGTTAAGCTAATAGTTATCCAATATAACTATGATTAGAGTTTAAGTTAAACTAAACATGTAATAAGAATTATATAATAGCTAGATGTCCAACTACGAGATGCAGGAGTTTGGAAGAGTTTATTAGGAGTTTAAACGATTTTATTAGGCTCTTACATGACTACACATTAGCTAGACTCCTAGATGCCAAATGTAATTGGACTAAGCCTTAAGTAATTAGAGTTGAAGTAAAGCTAATAGTTGTAGAATAATTGGAGTTAAGATAATAGTTGTATCTAATAGTTATCCAATATAACTGTGATTAGACTTTAACTTAACCTAAACATGTAATAAGAACTGTATATTAGCTAAATGCCCAACTACGAGATGGGGGAGTTTATTAGGAGTTTGGAGGGGTTTATTAGGAGTTCGAATGATTTTATTAGGAGTTCGACTCTTACATGACTACACATTAGCTAGACGCCTAGATGCCAAATGCAGTTGGACTAAGGCTTAAGTGATTAGAGTTGAAGTGAAGCTAATAGTTGTAGAATCATTGGAGTTAAGCTAATAGTTGTATCTAATAGTTATCCAATATAACTATTCCATAGGTCAACTTCATGTCGTGGATTGGCATGGTCAAATGTTTGACTGGTTTTTGTTAAAATCCTTTGTATGGTGATGACCTATTTGGTTTTGTCTCAAAGCTTATGCTCTTATTGAAATACATTGATAAGTGTATCAGCAGAATGTAGTTTTTTTTGAAGAATAAAGTTACGCTTTTTTTCCAAGGAAAAAGAAACTGTGATTAGAGTTTAAGTTAAGCTAATAGTTGTATCTTATAATTAATGGATTTAAGCTCGTAGCTATATCTTATAATCAAAGAACAACTATCACTAACTAATTGTACTTATCACATGTTAATTAAACTATTTTTTATTTTTATTTTTATGAATTATTAATTTTGGACGAAGCACATAGAATCAAGACAGTACACTTGTCTCATTCTTGTTTAATCTTGGATGACGTCCATAAAATCAATGTAGACAGTACACTTGTCTCATTACCATCCATAGATGAAAAAGAATAGATGGTAGTCCACCCCAATATTCTAAGATACATACGCCTATTAGCGTAATTAGTCCAAACATGAAAACTTATAATAATGGAGCATATTCTTCCGTTTGTTTCCTGGAATTGTTTTTATAATTCACAAAGTTTTTAATTGATTATTGAAATTGTTAGTTTTAATCACTCAAATTGAATTAGGGAGGTGGTCCAATGAAAATGTAAAATTACAATTTTGAGTATGAAATTTTGCAATTTTGTAAAATTTAAAATCTACAATGTTAAAAGTGATGAATGGGGTCTTTGAATCCTTGTGCGGTGTTAAAAATTATGATATTTGATAATAAGACTTTCTCAACCAAGTAGACCCCTATAAAAGGTGACAGTGGGAGAGGGAGAGGGAGAGGAAGAGGGGATGCAATGTTTTATGTTAAGGAACAAAAACAAGTTGGGTCAACCATACTTAAGAGAAAACAAATCAATATTTTAGAGGTTAACTGTTGGAGCATATTTTCCATCTAGACCTGAGTCATACATGCAACATTATTGACCTCCCTAGTGTTTAGACCTTGATAAGTTGACATCCTAGTGCATAGTCTTGTCAATTTTTGCATGATTACCCATTCTTTCACCCTCATCCATGATTTTAGGACCTCATGTGCCATTTTCCATGATTTTATCCATCCACCATCAGTTACATTTAGTTAACTAGACTACAATGAGTTAACCGTACCACGATTCCTTAGTTTCACCACTCTGAGCTCCAATGACCACTGTTAGTTAATTAAACCTACTAATTCACCCTTATATCATTAGATATCATCCGTTAACTCCCTTATGCGCCATCTAGTTTGAGTTACCTTCAGTTACACTCAATTAACTTAGCACACTCAGGAGTTAGGACTAGTTCTGAAGTCTAGTGATGGTTTCTATGTTAATTTAAGCCTGCCTAATGAGAGGATTATGAATGCCTTCTTAGGCTAATGAATTTACATTTTGTATATGTATTTATATTTTACACTTATCAATGGTGTATAACACAAGAAGGATTTATTCCATTGAGTTATATCTTTTATGTATTACGTTCAATATTTTCTTCACTAGTGCTGTTGTTAATCTATGTTGCACATTTAAGTAGAATTACATTGTGATTTAGATCCTTAGATGATTATTTATTGTTGTCATCAAGGTTATTTAGAAATGTCACATGATATTAGAGCGTAGGGAGCTCAATAAATTCAATTAATCCTTTATTTAGAATTTTAGAGTGTTTTGCAAGTACAACAAACTTCAAGATGGATTTGATATCAGTTCCTCCTTTATCACCATTCAATTATGCTAAGTGGATATTGAAGAAAAATGCATATCTTAAGAGCCATGAGCTCTTTGATGTTTCTATTGGAGCCGTGGAAAAGCTAGAATTTGATGATGAGAAGTTGTTTTGGTTCAATGGCTATGACAGAGCATTTGGAGCCATGTGTCTAGTCATTCCTCCTAGGATGTGCTATCTCATTGACAATGTTGAGTATCAAAGTGAAATATGGTCCAGATTGGATAGTGCACTTGGCCAATAGATTGAAGAGATTAGTGCAAATCATTGGGATAACGCCTCTTACTTCTCCTTGCAACCTCCTCTAGAAGTCTTTACAACCTCTGTAAGACCCCGGTTTTGGCCCCATTTGCATTATATGATATATGATGTAAATATTGTGTTTAATCATGGTGTGGAGCTAAAGGCCAGGGCCTCGCCATTGATTTAGTGGTTTAAGTTTTGACAATTAAAATCGATGTCGATGGTATTTCATGCTAGCCCGACACATTATAATTTTGGACATCATGTACATGAGCAATTTAATTAAAAATACCCACAACCAGCTATGTCAATGCAACATTAAAGAGATGGGGGCATGATTTCATAAGGAGGTGGGGGGGATATTCAAACCTTTCAGACAATGGGGAAAATCCAAATGTCAAAGGGAAAACCCATCAATATGTCAACTACCCATTTTGTCTTCTTGTGCCAATCATTATTTATACCAGAAGTGGTTGAGTTAGTTAATGCATGGGGATGGTAAGAGTATGGGAGTCAAATTCGAATTGGGCAGAGCACCCATTTTAGAAAAACATATTTTGGCTTAATGGGCAAATAAGAACCCAAAAATTCATTACTCACCCATTATGCATACATGTCCTCTCTTCCTCATGTGTTTTGGGAGCTCTTGGGCATTTTTCCTCATGTTGCAGCAGTTTCCTTTGTTTACTCCATAGCTGGGAAGTGGTTTTGTTAATGTTTCATGGATGGGAAGTGGTTTTTCTAATGTTTAGTGGTTGGTATCTCTCCTGGACATTTGGATGTCGTTCCCTCATTCACACGGTTGGGGAATTTCATTTTTGGTGTTGCACAGTCAATGGGAGAATAAATCCACGAATTGGGGGATGGGAGGGGCTATTTTTGTCCATGTGAAGCCCATAGAACATTTTTTAAACGAATTTCTCATCCTTGGTCATTTTTTCCCCATTCACCACTATCGAATTTGGTCCCTAAGACATTTTTCCTCAAACCCAGAACTTGTATTTTGTGTGTGTACATCCTGTGTTTTGGTATGAACCGGTTTGGAGTGGAAGAGGGAAGAATTAGCTTGATAAACCTAGTGTAGAAAGGAACCACACAGAGAGATCAAGAGGGGCTGGTTATTCTTTCTTGCACACCCTAAAGAGCACTGAAAGGGAAGGCATAGCCTGAGGGAGTGTGTAGCAGCGAAGGGGATGCTTCCTTGTGTTGGATGTGTAGGTGTTGGGAAAGCCAGGTCATACCTTGTGTAGGTGTCCATAGCTCTGTGGTTGAGCTCACTAGCTTAGCATTTCAACCTTTCCACCTCCTTGGAATCCTGATAAACCCAAATGTAGTTTTGGCTTGGCTGAATTTTGACATATATTTGACTATGTGTGAGGCTTCTAGTGTTCCCTTATTCCTTGTGGGAATCATGCCCAACTCGGGGGTGGCAGTGGTGCTGAGAGATTGATGAGCACACTGGCCTATGGTTGGGTGGAACGTTACAGTGACATAGCTAGTTGCGGGACAGGCTTCTTCTCAAGATAAGTATTTCTTGCATTTAATCTCTGAAACTATATTTGCTTGTTTTATGAATTATGAACATGATTGTTGTGTTGAAATGTATTTGCTTCTGCTGTAGATTAAATTTCATTATGCATATGTGTATGTTTTTATTTCCAATGCATTTGTTATTATGTTCATGGGGCTAGTTTCCCCTCTTAAATGATAGTAGCAGTGTCATAGTTGCGTCCTCTCGGACGGGAGGGGATGTGACAACCTCCACTACTTCTCATGAAGCTGAAGTTGTGCAAGATGAAGAAATGATAGTATCTTCAACTCATTTAATTCGAATTGGTGAAATTCCCTTTAAAGAGACTCCTTCTACTGTTGATCTAAAAGTTTGAAAGAAATTTGATGTCTCATATTCTCATGCAGCTGCTTTAGAAGAAGAAATTCAAACCTCCATTGTTGAAGAAGAACTCTCTTTCCATCCTTCTCAGTCATACTCCTATGACTCTTCTATTTTAAAGTTGGAGCAAATTTTTCTTGTGATTGCTCAAGGAGTTGAAGAGAAATTTGATTCCTTTGTCTCCAATGTTGCTGATGGTGTGCAAAAAAGTAATTTTTTGGATGTTTTGGAAGATAGATCAAATTTCGAAAGTGATCGATCCCCTCTCATTGATCCAATACTTCCAACAAATTCCTACATGATTGCTTGCACCAATTCTCAGAGTTTTACTCAAGAACGATAAAACTATGCATTTGCCATCTCAATGGAGCACCTTGGACTTTTCTTCCTCATTCTTGGAGCTGATATCAACTTATTGGGTTTTAAGTTAAAGTTTCAAGGCCTTTCAGTCATGCTTGTGACTATTCTCAAAATTTTTGGTGTGAAAAATCAAGCACCTCAAGTGTCCTTAAAAAATTATGATGCTAGGGATTCTATATCAGTTTCTTATTATGAGTTTGCTTATATGAAAATTTGGATGCTATATCATATTATGAAGCTCATACATTCACTCTCCATGGTCCAATTCCTCCTTTTCTTTCCTACATGGTCACATGTTTGATTCCTCAAAATTTTAGTAAAAATAGAGGACACGGCCATGTGCTTGGAGCTGATATAACCACCTTTGGTTTGAGTTCTCAAGCACCTCAAGACTCATTTATACTTGATCTCATACTCCTTGGTTTGATTTTCAAGTCTAAAGAGAACCTACATTCACTCTTTTGTCATATTATCTCAGTTGCTCTACATGGTTCTAGTCTCCATCATGCAACTATCTATGTTCCTGATTTAGTTTAGCAAATTCATCTTCTTCCCAATAAGAAGATTCCTTAAAACATAATAATTGTTGGGATATCATAAACCCACTCATAACTTAGGATAAAATATTTAACCATTATTTGATTAATTTCCTACCCACTAACCTAGATAGTTGGCATCCACTTGCACCTTAAAGTCAACACTTGTCTTCTATACCCTAGGAATGCTTTAATTCTAATTCTGGGTTGATCTTAACCACTTTATTGACTCCTAAAATTAGTAACCGCGCTTTCCTACAAATTTTTCCATATTATGCTTTTATCCATCTTTTTTGTGGATAAGGTAAAGCTAGTTAACTGAAAAACTGGTATCTTTTGTTTCCAGCCCATCCTCGATGATTTTATCTCAATTTTCTAGGATTAGCATGTTTATCCATCACTCTTGACAACTCACTCATGATTTTTCTAATTCGTGAGGTCCTTGAATGATTTGGGAAGTGATTTAGCCACCTATGGGGGTTTATCATATTTGGTAAGTCTATCGTTCTGAGTTTTATGAGTTGTCTCCACAAAAATCAATTTTACTTGAGGGATGTGATTCAGTCTCCTTTCTTCTCTCTATTTTTCCTATGTATGCTTGTGAGAATTATCTTAGTAGCAAGATCCATTTCCAGTGCTTCTTCTTAGCATCTTTGCTCATAGAATTGGAGCTAATATTTCTACATGGTATCAGAGCGCAAGGTTTCTCAATTTCTACATAGTTGAGGAGCACATCCAGTCTCTTATCCCTCTTTGAAGAAGAGCTTGATCTAAGCTTACAAGATTTTCTCCTAGTTTTGTTTTTGCAGGTTGCAAAGAGTTTCTTCTTGAGCACATCCATTCAGTAGTATGGATTCCTCTTCAACTATGATCCTGACTCCCTTCAAATATCACAAATGGAAATCCATAATTGGCATTCTATTGCGTAGTAAGGAATTATACATAGTTACTCTAGCTTTGGAGAATAAGCCCAATGCTTTGATTGAGAAAGCTAAGTGGCATAATAGGTTGGATAAAGCCTATGGATTTGTTTGAATCTCTATTTCTCTTGATATACTCTTTAATATAGATGGTTTGACCACTCCAAACCAAGTGTGTACCAAGTTTAAGTCTCTCTTTGGAGTTCAATATGAGCAAAGAGCGCATCGGTTGGAGATTGAGTTATTCTCAATGAGTCCAAGCAGTTTCGATTCTACTGAGGGTTTCTTCACCAAATTCAAGTCACTTGTTCTAATGCTCAAAAATTTCAGGTTTAAGAAGAACTATGATCAATTAATCCTTTCCATTCTTTCAAAATTGGGTCCAGAATACTCAGTTTTTGTGTCTACTTTTCATGCTACTAGGCTTGTTGTTTCTAGTTGGAAAATGCCTTCTTTGTGTACTTTCTTTGATTCACTAACAAATGAACAAGATAAATTGATTCATATGGGTGATATTAAATATTCCAAGGGAAAGGATCATGTTCTCATGGTTCAAGGAAGCAATAATAACAAATCCAAACAAAATCAAATTGTGAAAGAGAAGAAGCCAAAGTCAAAAATTGAAGATGAAAGTTCGAAGCCTACTAATGAAGATTCATTAAAGAAGGGGAAGAAGAAAGGGAGAAGATACAAGTGTTATTCTTCAAGAAAGGGATTTCATTCAGAGAAGAAATGTTTAAATATGAATATGGACATCATGTCTCATCTTCTTGAGACGCACAAGATCGAAGTTGCAGACGAGCTAGAGAAGCCTGCTGATTCCTCAGAACACTGTCATAGTGCGCAGTTCTAAGGTGATATAAACTATACCTTGAGTGCCATAGTTAAATACTTTCCTAATGTATATAATATATATTTAGTCTCTTATATATCATAATCATAAATATCATACCCTTTATTTGATAACCCTCCTATCAGTCTACTAGACTCATCTCCTACAAATTGTGATTCTTCACTAGATATTGACTTATCTTTGAGAAGCTCTTACTCACTCCATAATTCTTATTTAGAATCATGTTTGTAGGATGATATACATGTCATGACACAAATCATACCACCATCCATACCATCTACCATACCTCTGAATACTCCTAATACTATACAAATCCCAAGTTCACTAGTTGATTCCTCATTAGTCTCTTATGCAGTGTTACTTATATTACATGGTTTGAAGTCTTGATTATATTTCACCGGTTGATTATCCATTACCTTAGTAATATTTGGAATGATATTACACATGTTTGGATATTTTCTAAACACTTATGGTTCAGATCTCAAATCCATTCATCATTCATATTTTTACACTTATCAGTTTTCCCCAGTTGCTCATAGTTTTCCTAGTATATGCCTATATCCTCATGGAATCACTGAAGCCTTTGTATTTGTTGTTCCATATGTTAATGTTTCTTATATATCATAGTTTTATCAGCCTCAAATCAGATATGGGAAGGTGCTACATCATATTGGAAGAATGACATGTGATTCACATCACAATTTTGCAACTATTCAGGGAATTGAGTGTGTAACAATTTGTCTTAATTTTTGTACTCTTTGGGAAGGAGTATGCACAGATCTCTTTTCCAAATAATATTGTGTTTTCAGGTCAGAGTTTGTTACCAGCAAGAAGCATTCAGATAATTTTCCTACTTCATCAAATGATGAGATACTAGGAGTCTCTCCACTTCTTTCTTGCATATTCTGCACTCTAGCACATGATCATGGAGTTCATGATTTCTTCATCAAGTCCATCCAGAAGTAATTGATTCAACTCATTCAAGTGAAGTTAAAGATATGTTTAAGACATATTGTTCAAAATTTATGCCTTGTCATTTCTTGAGGGAGGATTTTCCCCATGTGGTTTTGTCTCTTTCCTCACTTTTATGGACATAATAATTGTAAAGGGTGACCATAGCCTTGTTGATGGGCCCTATATACACCTATATTTATGACATAATCCTCATAAATTTAGTCTTAAAGCGGGGTGTTGGGATATCATAAACCAACTCATAACTTAGGATAAAATATTTAATCATTATTTAATTAATTTCCTACCCACTAGCCTAGATAGTTGGCATCCACTTGCACCTTAAATTCAACTTGCCTTCTATACCCCATAATTGCTTTAATTCTGATTCTGGGTTTATCTTGACCACTTTATTGACTCCCATAATTAGTAACTATGCTTTCCTGTTGATTCTTCCTTATTTTTCTTTTATCCATCTTTTATGTGGATAAGGTAAAGCTAGTTAACTAGGAAACTTGTATCTTTTGTTGCCAACCCATCCTCCATGTTTTTCTCTCCATTTTCTAGGATTAGCATGTTTATCCATCACTCTTGATAACTCACTCATGATTTTTCTAATTCGTGAGGTCCTTGACTAATTTGGGAAGTGCTTTAGCCACTTATGGGGATTTATCATATTTGGTAAGTCTACCTTTCCAAGCTTTGTGATTTGTCTCCATACAACTCGATTTCACCTTAAGGGATGTACTATTTATGTACACTATTATTCATAATTATTCAATGGAAGGATACACTCCAATATTTATCTCTTCATTCATGTGATTCAATCTCTTTTCTTCTCTCTATTTTTCTTGTGTATGCTTATGAGAATTATCTTAGTAGCAAGATCTATTTCCGGTGCTTCTTCTTAGGATTTTTGCTCATAGCATTGGAGCTAATATTTCTACAATAACTTAGTTTGGAGATAATTTTTTTTTGGTTTACCTTCATGTCCATTTTTAGGAAGTATTTTCCGCATGTGGTTTTTCCTTTCTCCTCAGTTTACATGGATGCATAATGTAGAGGGTGACCATAAGCCTAGTTGTCTGGGCCCTATATATTTTTTTTTACTTTTCATAAATTAGGATTAAGGGGGGGTGCTGGAGCATATTTTCAATCTATACTTGATTCATGCATGCATGCATGCAAGCATGCATCCATACAACATGCATGCAACTTTATTGACCTCCATCGTGTTTAGACCTTGTTAAGTTGACATCCTAGTGCATAGTATTGCCATTTTTTCCCTCATTATCCATTATTATGTCCTCATCCATGATTTTAGGACATAATGCACCCTCTTCCATGATTTTAGCCACCCATTATCAGTTACATTCAATTAATTAGGCTACAATAAGTTAACTGGGCCACCATTCCTTGATTTCAGCATGTTGGGCTGACAATGAGCTTCGATGACCACTGTTAGTCAACTAAACCTTCTAATTCGCCCCTATATCATTACATATCATCAGTTACCTCCCTCATGCACCATATAGGTCTAGTTACACTCAATTAACTGAGCAGATTCAGGAGTTAAGACTAGTTCTCAAGTCTAGTGATGGTTTCTATCCTGATTTAAGCCTACCCAGTGAGAGGATTCCAAATGCTTCTTAGGCTAATGAATTTATCCTTTGGATATGTATTTAGTTGTACACTTATTAGTGAATTAATAGACAATAAGGATTTATTCCATTGAGTTCTATCTTTTATGTATTATGTTCAATATTTTCTTCAGTAGTTTTGTTGTTAATCTTTGTTGCACATCTAAGTAGGATTACATTATGCTTTAGATCCTTAGCTTATGATTTATTTTTTCCATCAAGGCTATTTATAAATATCACATTAACAATGTTACAACTTATCCCATATACTTGGTTGTAGAGCACCTCAGTACTCTCGATGAAATAACCAGCCTTGTCAGAACTTGAAGCTCCGATTTAATAATATATAATTATTATATATATTATAGTTAAGTTATAATATTAATATATATGTGTGTGTGTTATATAAGTTAATATATATATTAATATACTATATACTACTCCTGGATGTGGGTGTTGTTGATCCAAGCCGTGCCCAGGTGCACGCTGGGCACAATAGTCGATTGAATGAGTCGAATTCTATTATGGCAGAAGCATATAAGAAGAACCAGCAAAGCAGGAAACACACTAGGTCAATAATACACATAGATAATATACAAGAATTTGAACCACTTTATTACTACTGATCATGAAAGATGGAGGAATCAAATGATGTCTATATTACATTAATGTACATGCTTATATAGGATGCTGAGACGCTTGGGTGAGTACCTGTTATGTCTTCTTCTTTGTTCAG
Source organism: Pseudotsuga menziesii (assembly GCA_001517045.1). Classification (NCBI taxonomy): domain Eukaryota; kingdom Viridiplantae; phylum Streptophyta; class Pinopsida; order Pinales; family Pinaceae; genus Pseudotsuga; species Pseudotsuga menziesii. Next base: position 403,534 of record LPNX010050204.1, read on the forward strand.
TTACAAAGAAGAAGTTATAACGATTCAAACGTTCAATCATCGTAGAGCATGTTGGTATGTTGTTTGTCGAGGCGGACCTGTTGATGTGAACCTGTCGAGGCAGACTTGTCGAAGGCGAACCTGTCAAATGAACATGTCAAGGTGGACCTGTCGAATGAACATGTGGAGGTGGACCTGTTGAATAAACATGTGGAGGCGGACCTGTCGAATGAACATGTCAAGGTGGACCTGTAGAATGAACATGTCGAGGTGGACCTGTTGAAGGAAAACCTGTTAGCTGCTGGTTGGATCATTCCTCCTTCCTTAAGAAACAATGTTCTCCATTGTGTATTCATTAAGGTGAGGAAACTTGTTGGCTATTTCAGTAGTAGAGTACCGTTTTCCTTGCATGGGGAGTTGTCCAGCTTTAGCCACTTGAAACAAGGGAATGGATTTCATCCTTGTATGGCGTATGCGTTGTCTCACAATGGTGTTGCAAAGAAGAGGTTCCTAAACATCTAGATGGACGTCTTCAGGTTCTGTTGTCTGCAAGTCGTTATGTTCCAACAATGGTGCATGGTATAGTCGAAGTAGATCTATATTGAAAAACAGATGTAGGCCAAGGAATGCAGGAATGTCGAGATGAAAAGTGTTTTCTCCAATCTGTTTAAGGATATTGTATGGACCATATCCCAGAGGTTTCATCTTGCTGTATGGACCAGTGAAGCGCTCCTTCTTTAGATGTAACCAGACCTGATCCCCAATTTGAAATGAATGAGAAATACGATGCTTGTCATGTCGGGCCTTAGATTTTGTATTAGCTCGTTGCAACATCTCCCGTGCTTGCTTCTAAATGTTGTAGATTTGATCTCTGAACTTCAATGATTTCTCCACTTCTCGTCCTTTGAAGTCGATGTCCTTCGACTATGTTGAGGAACTGATTAAGTCGATAGGCATTGAGGATTGAAATCTGTAACAGATCTCAAATGGACTCTCTCCTATAGAGTTGTGTTGAGAATGATTGTAGCTGTGATGTATGTATGGAAGGTTGTCATGCCATGTTCAACGGTGCTTGTGGTTGTACATGCGAAGCCATTGTACGACTAAGCGATTTACAACTTCTATCTGTCTGTCTGTCTGTGGATGGAAGGCTGTCGACAAAGAAATTCTCATGTTGAACTGTTACCAAAGAGTTTGCAAAAAGGCGTTGACAAATCTAGCATCTCTATAAAAAATAATGGTCTTTAGGAGGCCATAATTTTTCCACACATGTTCAAAGAAGAGTTGAGTAGTCTGTTGTGCTGTCGTAGTCTTCTTGCATGGTATGACTATAGCCATCTTGGAAAATCTATCGATTACTACTAGTATCGGGTCATGCAGATGTTTGGTAGTTGGATATCCTGTGAAGTAGTGCACTGAAATAGATTCCCATGGTTGACTAAGAACTAGAAGGGGTGTGTACAGTCCTTGTCATTGATTCAACGGTTTATCAATGGCACAAACCACGCACAATTGAATGTACTTGTTGACAGATTTAAGTGAAGGCTAGTAGAAATGCTTTTGGAGGATAACAAGTGTTTTTGTGACTCCAAAATTTCCTACAATATTGCTGTAGTGCATGTCCCAAATGAGCTTCTTTCAGTGCTCACCGGTCAGTACACAAAGTTGTCCAAGATTGTATAGCAAGGTCTCCTTTAGGAAGTAGTTGGTAGTCGACAACTTGTCAGTATGAAGTTGTCAAAAGATTTTATAAAAATCACAGTCTACCGAATACAATTATGGCCAAGTAGTGGTGTCATAACCTTGCATACTCGTCACTGTAGGAAATAGAGTAATGGGTGGTCTACTGAGACAATCGGTTGCGGCATTGGATTTTCCTTTCCGATACTTAATTACCAACTGAAATTGTTGTAGGTAATTAATGAACTTGAGTTGTCAGGTTGTTTGTAGTTTAGACTGAGTCAGAGCGAACTGCAAAGGTTTGTGGTCAGTGAGGATGACCGTTTCCTTGCCAAGAATGTAGAGTCTCCATTGTTTAAGATTTTGCACAATGCCGTACAATTTTTTTCATACGTCGAGTACCTTCTAACTGTGTTGCTGAAAGTCTCAGAATGAAACGCGACTAGGTGACATGACTGAGTGATCACTGCATCGAGGGCATAGTCCAATGCATCCGTCTCAATCTCGAAGGGTTGATGCAAATCAGGTAACACAAGTACTAGTGCAGTACAAAGCTTGTTTTTGATTTGTTCAAAAGCTTGTTGTTGTGTTGGCGTCCTTTTGAAGACAATTTTCCCATTTCCTTTCATCAATAGAAATTCACCAAACCAAGAAAACTTCTTAGTTCATGAATTTTTTGAGGAATGGGCCAATCTTCAAGGATCTGTACTTTTTCTGGGTCGACATGAATGCATGCATAGTCAATTACATACCCCAAATATTTGATGCTGGTCATCACAAATGAGCATTTGTCCATTTTCAGATATAGTCGATGTTGTTGGAGAGTGTTGAAAACTTTCCGAATTTGTTTGACATGTTATTCCCATGATCTACTAAAAATAAAGATATCGTCGAGATAGACAATGAAACATTCACCGATGAAAGGTCGTAGAAGGTCATCCATATATATCATGAAGGTTGCAGGTGCATTAGTTAAACTGAAAGGCATGACTAACCATTCAAACAATCCTTCCTTGGCATCTAATGGAGAATCTGCGGTGAGAAGATTTATTGTCGACGTTTCGAACCAAGCGTGGTTCATCTTCAGGACAAGGAGATGCCTGGAGATTGTTCCTCTTCCATTGGAGTATTAATACAGGGATCGTTACTTTCGCTTGATTAATACTCCAATGGAAGAGGAACAATCTCCAGGCATCTCCTTGTCCTGAAGATGAACCACGCTTGGTTCGAAACGTCGACAATAAATCTTCTCACCGCAGATTCTCCATTAGATTCCATGAATCCTCACTGCGGAATCTCAGCTAACCTTAATCCTTCCTAGGTCTTGAAAGTTGTTTTCCATACATCGTTGGACTTGAAAGGAATCTAGTGGTATCCTGACTTGAGGTCAAGTTTCGTAAAGAACTTAGAACCTTTCAGATTGTCGATGTGTTCATCAATTCGTGGAAGAGGGTATATGTTCTTCACTGAAATTTTGTTGAGATCCCCATAGTCGATGCACATGTTCCAAGTCCCATCTTTCTTTGGAACTAAGACGACTAGATTTCCACAAGGAGAGGAGCTGGGGCAGATATGACCCTTGTCGATCAAATCCTAGATTTGTCTGCGAATCTCTTCATTTTCGGGAATGGATCTTTTGTAAACAGATGCGTTAGGTAATGAAGAACTAGGAACAAGTTCAATGGAGTGTTTTACCTGACAATGTAGAGGTATTCCATCAGGTGCTTGAAATATGTTCTGGTATTCTTTAAGAATGATGTCGATATGTTCTTGTTGTGGGGAGCTACGCTGGTCGGTGAGTCGACTCGTTGCTGCAGTCTTCCTGGAATGTTGAGGCTTTATTATGATTAATGCGAACTTTTGAGCATGATTGATAAGCATATTTGTTTATTTGGCAGATATCATGGCAACCATTGATGTGGGTTGTCGCTTTGGTATGCCATACCATTGATGTCGGATTTTGACAATCACCTTTTGAGGCCATGATTGATATGTACCATGCCGAACCCATAGGTTGGGTTTACTGAATAGGGCGTAAGCTACAGAAAGCGGTGCCACATCACAGAGTACTTAATCTTCAAAAGGCTTAATGAAGTAGGTGATTCGACATTTTTGTGTGATCCTTAATTTCTTCCCATCCTTCATCCAACTGATATTGTAAGGCTAAGGATGTGGAGTGGTGACAAGACCTAATTTCTTCACAAGATCTTCACAAACGAAGTTCTTTTGGCTACCATTATCCACAATCAGATGTAATGGATTGTTCTGAACCCATATCCGTGTATGGAATAGGTGCTCTCGTTCCTCCTCATCGACGATGGTCGAGGCTGTCAGAGTGGTCGAGGTCGAAGCTAGGAGGGTTGATGCAACTCGATCAGATTCTACCAGGGTTCTGTCGGACAAGTCGGATGTCGACAATTTTTCCAAAAATGTCTTCCAAGCTTTGCATTTTGACGTATCATGCCATGTTGAACTGTGATAATCACACCATTTCCCAGTAGGGGCTTGTTTGTTGTGATCCCTCTTGTATTTCAAAAAGTTCTTCTTTTGATGATTAAGCTTTGGTAGATTCGGGTAAGAAGGATTCTTGAACTTGTCGGAGTCAGCTGGTGACTTCTTGTCACATGTTCGACCTATTGGCTTGTTCGTGAAACATGCTTTTCCTTTATGTTTAGCTTCAATCTTGATGGTGTAATGAAATGCATCTGCAAGCATACTGACAATCAGAAAATCCATCTCTTGTTGAATGTACGGAGATAAACCATTGACGTACTTCAGGACAAGCAATTTATCTTCTTCTTAGACGCCAAGTCTAGCCATGAGTCGATAAAACTTGTTAGTGTAACTTCCTACGGACTGGTCTTTCCATTGCCTTAGCTACGGCCACTTCTTATAATGTTCTTCAAGGTACTTGGGTAGGTAGAACTTCTTTTAGACATAGTCGACAAATTTTACCCATGTGTCTATGGGGTCTTCTTCTTTTTCCATCTTTGTTGGTAGATTCTCCCAGTAGTAGTGTATTGAGGTTGAAATATTTAAGGATGCAATGGTGATCTTTTCCTCTTCGGAGAGTTGATTCAGTGCATAGTAAGATTTCAGTTGTTGTACCCAATTGTCGATGTATTCCACGTCAATATTGCCTTCAAGATTCGGTATGTCCATATTCATCTGCACTTTGAAGGGGCCGATTTTATTGGAGTGAGGTTGCGTCGAGGATTCCCCAGAGTTCATTCTATGAGCTGTTCTGTCTCATTAGTTGCATGTCTATTGTTTGTTTCTTCGGCCATCATTTCTGGAGTCGAAGGAAGTGTCTGATTGTGTTGCTAAGTTTGCGAGTGTGTTTGAACATGAATAAGTTCAATAACTTCGATGGAAGTGCTTATGTAACTTAAACTCAGAACAAGATCTTGCTCTGATACCAATGATCCAGGCCATGCCTAGGTGCACGCTGGGGACAACAGTCGGCTGAGTGAGTCGAGTTCTATTATGGCGAAAGCATATAAGAAGAACCAACAAAGCAAGAAACACGCTAGGTCGACAAGAATTATACACACATACAATGTGCAAGAATTCAAACCAATTTATTACTTTTTCTCCATGAAAGATGGAGGAATAAGATGATGTCTATATTACATCAATGTACATGCTTATATAGGATGCTGAGATGCTTGGGTGACTACCCGTTATGTTTAGTTACAAAGAAGAAGCTATAAGGGTTCAGAAGTTCAATCGTCACAGAGCATGTTGGAATGCTGTTTGTCGAGGTGAACATGTCGAGGAGGACCGGTAGAGGCGAACCTGTCGAATGAACATGTTGAGGTGGACCTGTCGAAGGAGAACCTGTTGAATGAACATGTCGAGGTGGACTTATCGAAGGCAAACCTGTCAGCTGCTGGTTGGATCAGTTGTGCTGAGGGATATTGCTCATGTGGAGGAGACCCTAGAGCTCTCTTTCCTTCCTCCACATGGATGCAATTAAAAATTTGAGACATGCATATTAAAAGGACACAAACTTCGAAGCAAAAGGATTCAATGAGCCTTGTTGTCATTGATCTGTTTGACTTGGGGATGGATATAGTTCTCATCATGCCTCTTTGCAACAAATTTATTGCCTTATGTGTGGAGCTTAATATGAATCTCAAGGTGGAAAGAAGCATTAATATGTATCGTATTTTCTGGAAGTGCATCATAGACGATCTCTTACTAAATTCACTAGGTTTCTTCTTCCTGGTGGTGGCTCGATCTAGAAGCATTTATCACCTCCCCTATTGTGTTTTTTATTGTTGGTTGTGGAGCATGATTTTCCTAATTCAGAGATGTTATTTCAACTGTGTTTGGATCCCAGCACCTGAAGGGGGGTGTAGGGGGGCGGTGACTGGTTTGGGAGCCACCCTTTGGTGAGGGTTCAGGAGCAGTGCCCTTTTAGCGAAAATTTAGGAAAAATGCCGTGTAAAATTTTATAATTTCAAGTCAGGTCAATGTTACCACCTAAGTTTTACTTAGTGGTTGTTTATCAAGTGAGCCCGGTGAACTGACAAATATGATTTGTTCAGACTTCAAAATACCTTCGGAAGTGCTTGTTGTACTATATCACATGTTCATTCCCCATAGGGGAGTTGTAATAAAATGTTCTAGCATGAGAGTGTCTATAAAAGACTCGGTCTCTTAGACTTTATTTGTCAACCTGATCAGCCCAGGGTGTTTTTTCCCATGGTTATTATTGGTTGTTGAATAAACGACTGATAATCTCTGAGTTTTTCACTCAATACCTCCAAAGTTGGGGTGGTCGGCTTGGCATTTAGGCCTATTGAGGTTATTAGAGTCTATGTGTCAATGTATAAACATGCTAGGAATTATGGTTGAGTCATATGAACATGTCTAAGTCCCCCTAGGTTTTTAATTTTTAAATTTTTTTTAAAGTTTTAATTTTTCCAAAACTAAGGCTATTTTTTAATAGTCTAAATGGAAAAATTGGTTTTGTAAAAAAGTGGGCTCAGAAATCAGTTTCAGTCATGGGGGTGCTCATTTTCTAGCTCATAGCACCATGTAAACCCATAAACCCACTTTTCCTAAGTTTCGAGTGATTTTCCCATCACTTAGGTCAGAAAACCCTAAAAATCAAATATTCATTATTTTAATTGACAAATTAATTAAATAATGGAGAAAACCCCAAATCCTAAACCAGTGGGATCTGCTATGATTTGACTGAAATCAGTCTCATCGGCTTGAGATTGACTGGAGCTGACCATTCCTTAAATGAAGGAGGTGATCTGGACTGAACTAGGAGTGCACCACAACATGCAATATTGGGAATTGCACCCTCTCTCTGTCCTCCACACGTGTGGGCCCATCTGGATGAGTTTTGGTGGATGCTTCAGTTAGCAGGTTGAGGTGTCAGTCCGATCAGCTCTTTGATTGACAGTTGCATTCAATGAGACTCATATCAGGCTCAGTTAGACATAGATTAGGCCCATATTGACTCCACATGCAGCTGCAGTCTCTCTCTCCTTGGGAATTGCGCCCCCCTTGGGCTAGATTTCCAGTTTTTGTTATAAATAAAGCTCAGTTTTCCTCTTCTAAGCTAGTTAGAGCCGGATTGAGAAGCTGTTTCTATTGTATTGTATTGTTTACTATTTTGGAATAAAGAAGCTTTGGAGGCAAGATCTATGGTGTAATGCTCTTCATGTGTGGATGGTGATTGTCAAGTGCTTATGAGGTATAATCTGTGTTATTTATCTTTACTTTTTTTGCTAGTTAATTGTTGGCCTTGAACGAGAGAGCTCTGATGTTGGGGTAAGAGATCATTCTATTTTTATTTATGCTCTTACTGTTCACTTGTTTCAGATCTCTTGAAGTTGCATGTATTTTAAGTTTAATTGCATGCTTTCCAATTATCTTTTTCCAGCAGCACTTATGTTTTAACCATCTGTTTGTGCAAGGATTTCTAAGTTGTAGGTGATATAAATTGTAGAAGGGGTTGAGCTAGTTTGCATCTTCCTCATATTTAGGATATTTTGGAGGACATAGTCCCTCGCTGTTCCACCAAAGCAGACTCCGAAGCCCAACATTCCCAGGCTTCCAGCACTCTTTCTCTCTCTTCCTCCTTCTAAAATCAAATTTTTACCTGGTTACTTTGTTTACAAGATTTGATATCATTTATATCTATTATCTTAAAGTAAAACTTAACATAGATATATTGTCTCAAGGCTCATAATCTAGATCTCTTTCCTAAAAAGTTTCATAAAGCATTCTAGATCTAGTTTAGGGAAATCGTCCGTTTTGCATGGAAATTTAAAGAGGATCCATAGTTTGCATGCATTATATTTCTATTTCTATTTTAAAAGATAAAATCCAGCAATAAATGCATATAACATTGGCTGCTCCAAAGGCAAGCCAAGACCCCAAGGAAAGCTTGCTTTGCTTGGTTCCTTTTTTTACCGTTTTAACTAGTTTTAACTTAGTTTCTTTTTGTTTAAAGTAGGCTGACCCAAAGGTACTTTCAAAGTGATTTTGGGCATATCTCATTCTAATAAGCTCGGTTTTTTTAGAAGGCATAACAGAAAGATGAGAAGCTGCTGTTCGAAAGTGGCTTTTAGGCCATCCAAATCCCCCTAGGGGTCTCCCTTTTTTACTGTAATATTTAATTTTGGCATTTTGTAAAGCCTTGGTTTAATTTTGTATAATAACTAAGAGGATCCAGATAATTTTTCTGATATTGTAACCGCTGATAATAAAAATGATTTCCGAATAGGCTCTTTCAAGCCCATTCCCCATCCCCCCCGGGGGATTCACGTCCTTTTTTAATTTTTGCAATTTCTTATTTTTCTTTTCTCTAGATTAGTTTCATTAATGCAGAATAATATGCTTTGATTATGTTATCATATATTCCATATTACAATATCAAAGTAACTTTAATACTTACCTCACGACTTCCCGATTGACCCGAAAGGGGAAAGAGATGTGTGGTAGGACTAATTAGAAAACTTGTGGTTTGCTTCATTTTTGTTGCTTATCATTAATCTATACAATTAATCTTTTAAAATCAACCCCTTTCTTGATTCCCTGATTGAGGTCCACTTGGACCGAAAGAGGTTCCTAGAAGGTTTTTTCTTTCTAAAAAACTCATCCTTTAAAATTTACTAAAATTGACAAGACTCCTGTGCGTATGCTTTGCACTTGTCTGCGGTTCATCTGATTAGTCAAGCTGCATCAAAAGCAATGTGAGTGACTAGATTAATTAGTCTTCACCTTCCCCAATTAACCACCATCAAGCGAAAATCCAATGCCTCGATTAAACCGTAAATGGTGGCAAAATACCCAAAGGAAGTGGGAATTCCTGGACAGTGACCTCGGGACGCCAATCTTTGTTACACCTTCGGGTGTATTATGAACACAGTCTCAGAGACTCCATTCAGCCCACACATTCCTTGCGAGTAGCCGTGAAGGTTTATTTTTGGACATACTCCAAGTACCCCTCGGGTATATCTAGAGTCCCCCCCTTGCCTAATTTAATCCTTTCATATTTCACATTAACTTAAAACATACCAAGATGCAGTCGCAAAACTTTCACTCCAAGCACATGTAAGTACATTTGATTATTTTATGACTCCATTTTTAAGGCACTAGTCCCGTGTTTAAATCTTTTGAAATATATATATATATATATATATATATATATATAGTGTGTCAGCATTGTGCTTTCTTGTGCTCATTTTGTTATCTTGTCATCTATGGTTATTAATGTTTAATTTAAAACTCGTAAACAACTCATTTAGTCTAACATCATCATACTAAATTAATTTGCCTTAGTAATTTAATAGGGTCTACCCCCCTTGGCTTCGTCAGGAGTTGAGCCTAAATGAAGGAATCAAGAACAAGGTGACATCCTTGACTCGAGACTTGCCCCCAAGGACACATCAAGTGGCTTGAATATTTCTTCCACGTTCCCCCTAGGTGTGTGAAAGTTGTTAACAGTCAATAATGGATGATTTACAGGCCCAAGGTATTTTGTAAGCCCGTGGTATTTTCCCATGGTATTCCCTTTATAAAAGAAAGGCATTGTAATATGAATGGGTATTGTATTTTATTGTATTGTAGCATTGTAAAACAATATATGTGATTGTATGAGAGAGACCGTGAGAGAGTGAAGAGAAAGTGCAGTGGGGTTGCTGCAGGTTGTATCCCTTCATTTTATTGGATGGTATAATAATAAAGGACTGGCAATTTATGTGTGGACGTAGCCCATCTTGGGTGAACCATGTTATATCTGTGTCTCTCTTGTAATGTGTTTGCATCTTGTTTAATTGTTTAATTGATATTTCTTTGTGATCCTATTTTTCTAACATTTATGAATTTGGATCCCCTCCTACATCGTTCCAGATAGACAGTTTGCAAGAGGGAAGGTTCACTCTCCATTCTCAGGCGGTGACAATGTCAAGAATAATGCATGCCACCCCCCGTCAGGCTAGCATAGGTTGAGGTAGATCTAGACACAGAGGAAACATATGATCTTCAGATAGTGTTGTTGAAAATTTTCAATCAGTGTGGACAAATATTGTTTCCCTAGTCTACATGGGGCAGATCCAGAACAAAAAGCCACAACGTTGCATCCTTTTCCTAGATGATTGAACTACTTGAATGTCAATCTTTCCTTACCTCAATGTTGAAATTTGTCCTTGCCTTATGGATCCTTTTGTGGTTAGTTGTACCTACAAGGAACGTGAAGAACAAGACAAAACAATGAAAGCAACAAGACAATTCAAAGATCTATACTAATAGTCAAGGAGAAGAATAATGAACAATTTATATTGACATAAATCGTTCATGGAAAAGGAGAACATGTTTATATTAATAACATAAGATAAGGAAGTTATGGTCGAAGCCTTGGCATTGAAGCCTCATTCTCACGATGCTTTTGACATCACTTCCATACACACACTACAAGCTTTACAAGCCTCACTCACAAACTACATGCTTTACCTCCTATACCAGCAATGATTCCAATAAGATAAAGGTGCTCTCTTGGTTCTTTATTCTTCCCTCACATGGTCCATGAAGCTTGCATATATAAACCAAGGGAATCCCAAAGGGGTTGAGATATTTTGGGAGGAAGGTGAGGAATGATCCCTAGAGGCTAGGGCAACGAATTCCACCTATTCCAGGCAATTGGGATAAGCCTCCATGAGGACTTTTGTCTACAAGGTTCTCGACTTCTTCTCTTTTTGCATTTTTGACAGTACTGACGCTCTTTGCATATGGGAAAGTTGCATCAACGTTCTTTGTCTTGAGGAAACTAGTGTCATCGATGCACATTGGTAGTAGGGAACATGTTTCAGGAAAGTCCGATGCCCTATGTTAAAAGACAAGGTGCACCAGACCACCTAGATTTGGGCAAAAATCTCCTCAAAAGAAGGTTTCGCTAGTTCACTTCAGGGGATTGAGCATAAAGACCAATTCAAGGTGTAACAGAATGCCCCCAAAGTATGAAGCTAGAAGGATATGATAGGTGAAACACTTTGCTATATGTGATATGGAATCAGAGGCAAAAGAGTGGTGAGTAGAGACCTGACATACAACCAGTTACAAACTATCTAACTCAAATCACGGCTCTTGACCAATACGCAACAGATCCATGTATAATGAGCATGTCATGGCTACCAACAATACACTGTAGATCCATGATCGACAAGACTTAAATAGAGACATAGCTATAGAATATACACTGTAGATATATGTAATCTTGACCCAAATTTGAGCATAGCCACCAAACATACAATGTGAATCCATGTAATGACTCAAAAAGTACTCCATCGCAACCTGAGGATAGGTACATATTCAAGCGAATACCTAACCACTTAGGGTCTTCATTCCAATTCCAAATAGTACGATTATATCCATGCAAATAGATGGCATGATGTCGAACATCGTAGAAACCACTTGATTACCGGTCATTGATGTATATCGTTAACAAGTGCGAGGAAAATCAGTAGTAATGTCAAGGTACCCTAGTACATATTAGAATTTGAATTCCATTTATATCTTCAAGCAGATAGTTCTAATAATGTTTGCAGTAAATGGAGAATGAAGATACAAATTGAACAAAACAAACCACACAGGAAACATACAAGTATTGTTCGGGTACACAGGGTATTCCCAAAATACTGAACACCTTGAGCAACTGCTTCACACAAATAGATCACAAATCAACACACTGATGTTTGTCACGTGGTTAAAACCCTCGAGAGGGAAACAGTACATGGCTCTAGCCAAATAGCTACTTGGAGCAACTTATTATGCAAAAGAAAGAAAGTTACATGAGCTTCTCATAATCGATCAACTAGCCAAGGATCCTCTATGCTCTTTAAATAGAGATCATAGACCAATCGGGTGTTAAGCCACAGATCAATGGTAGGTATGATCTAAGAGAAGTTGAACCGTCGGATCACTCTATGTCTAGAGCATATCGTGACCGTCAGATTAGAATATTTACAAATGCATACTAATGCATACTAAAAAACACACTTTTACCTAACAGATATATTACACAAGTTGATCTTAACTAACTCCTAAGTGTCTAAATATCCTGACATCCCCCCTTAAGAACAACTTGGGATATGATTAAAGGATTTACAAAAGCGACACTATTAGGAGAAGGAAGGAGGCATTAGAGCCTATCCCCCCTTAAGGACACATTCCTGAACTCCTAACATAGATCGAATTTTAGAAAACTTCACTTCTGTAAGAGACTTGGTGAAGATGTCTGCAACTTGATCATCTGTAGGGCAATAAAGAATTTCAAGAACATGATCATGAAAAGGATTTTTGATGAAGTGCATATGTAGCTTAATGTGTTTGCTGCATTAATGTAGAATTGGATCTTTGGCAAGCTTGATGTCACTTTGATTGTTGCACCAAAGTGGAGTAGGCTACTGTTGCTCGTATCCAAACTCTGAAAGGATCTGTTGAAGCCATAAAGCTTCTTTACTGACATTAAATATGGATCAATATTCTGCTTTTGCTGAAGAAAGAACAAGAGCTTGTTGTTTCTTACAAGCCCAAGTGACAGGTCCAGATCCCAAACTGAAAACATAACCTGCAGTAGAATTTTGATCATCAGGATTGTCGGCCTAATCTGAATCAGTGAAACCAACTAACAAAGGTTTCCCCCCTGTACTGTAATGAATCCCAAGCTGAATTGTACCTTGAATATATCAAAGTATTCTTTTTGCTGCTTTCTAGTGACTTTCACGAGGAGTTTGCATATAACGGGCAACACGACCAATGACAAAGGAAAGGTCAGGATGGGAATGAGTCAAGTATAAAAGACTACCAACAAGATGACGATATAGGGTGGCATCTACTTCAGGGGAAGTGCAAGTGGCAAAAAGTTTGACTCCAGACTGGAAGGGAGAAGGGGCTGGTTTACAATCTTCCATGTGGAAGTGACGAAGAAGGTCACAAGCATACTTAGATTGGGAAAGAAAGATTCCTTCTTTGGTTTGCAAGACTTGGAGACCAAGAAAATAATGCAAATGTCCTAAGTTTGACATTTCAAAATTTTGCTTAAGACTGGATTCCACATGGGTTATAAGTTTAGGGTCACTACCAGTAAGGATAATATCATCAACATAAAGATCAACTATGAGAAGTTGGTTTCCTACTTTCTTGGTATAGACATTGGGGTTAGAATGGCATCTAGAAAAACCAGTGTTAAGGAGAAAGCTATCCATTTTGGCATACCAAGCTCTAGGAGATTGCTTAAGGCCATATAAGGATTTCTTAAGGAGACAAACAAGGCTAGAGTTATTCTGAACATATCTAGGAGGTTGTTCCATGTAAATTTCCTCTTGTAAATCACCATGTAAGAAGGTAGACTTGAAATCCATTTGATGGACTTCCCAGTTATGTAAGGTTGCAAGGGAAAGAACAAGGCAGATGGAGTTCATTTTTGCTACAGGGGCAAAGGTTTCATTGTAGTCAATCCCTTCAACTTGGGAAAAACCTTTGGCAACTAACCTTGCCTTAAGTCTTTCAACACTTCCATCTAATGCATACTTAGTTCTATAGACCCATTTACATCTAACAAGTTTTCTTCCTTTTGGAAGAGGAACAAGATCCCAAGTATCATTCGCCATTTAGGAATGATATTCTTCATCCATAGCTTCATCCCAATCTAGATTTCCTGAAGCTTCTGCAAAAGTTTCTGGATCATGATTCTTGAAAACTTGAGCCAAAATGGAAGAGGCTTGTTGAAATTGAGAACGTGTTCGACGTTGATCTCTAGGATCACTGGCAAGATCACCAGGGGCTTCACATGTTGAATGGACCCATCGAGGAGGCATTGATGCTGGTGAAATTGGAGGAACATGAGCAGGAAGAGGTGGATTTTCATCCTCACTGTCATCATCAGAAACTAGAGTTGGAAACCTGTCAATGATGTTGGAAGAAGAAGAAGAAGAAGGAACAATTGCTGAATCAGGCTCGCAAGCCAACGATGGCACACCCGCCAAGTTAGGCTTGCAGGCCAAGAGATTTTCATCAAATTTAACGTCTCTTCTAATGATTATATCATGTGAATGGGGATGAAGAAGTCTATAACATTTTACATCTTCTGAATATCCAAGAAATATGCATTTTTCACTTTTAGGCTGCAATGCTTTCTGTTTTTCATCCGGAATGTGAGCCCAGGCTTCACAACCAAACACACGAAAGTGACTTACATCTGGTTTAATTTTACTCCATGCTTCTTTTGGTGTTATACCTTGTAAAAATTTAGTGGGTGTGTGATTAACTATGTAATTTGCACAATTTATGTCCTCGCCCCAACATTGAAGACTTAGTCCCTTAGATTGGATCATACAATTAGCCATTTCTTTTAAAGTGCGGTTCTTTCGTTTAGCTACACCATTTTGTTGTGATGTATATGGGACAATGTGCTGTTGTTGGATTCCTTGTTCAATGCAAAAAGTAGTGAACTTGTTGTTAACATATTCTCCTCCATTGTCAGATCTTAACTTAATAATTGGATGACCAGATTGTTTTTCAACAAGGGCCAGGCCAAGAACATGTTAAATACTTCGTTCTTAAGTTTTAGGAAGTAAACCCAAGTGCGTTTGGAGTAGTCAACAATGAAAGTTAAGAAATATTTGAAACCAGAAAAGGAAGCAGATGGAAGAGGGTCACACAAGTCACTATGCACAAGCTCCAAGGAAACCGAGCTGTGCCAAGAGGCACGTTTGTCAAAACTGTCCCAATGATGTTTTTTGAGTACACAACCAAAACAAACACCATCCTTGCAAGATACCATCGAAAGAATAGTCACCATATTGTGTTCACATAGTTGTTGCAATTAGCGATAATTTAAGTGACCAAATCGCTCATGCCAAAGTTTGCTCAAGTTATCACTATGAGCAACAAAAACTGAAGGAAAAGGTGATGACCCAAAGTTGTTAAATTTGTACAACCTGGTAATATCATCAACAGTTCCAGTAGCAAGGACATTTTGAGGATTTTTAAAATCCTTGATTACAACTTGGTGAGGTGTAAATGTCAGTTTTACCTTCACCTGAATGAGTAATTTGATAGACTGATAACAAATTGCAGGAAATTTTTGGAACACATAGTACATCACTGAAATGACCATTTTCTACTGGAACTGTTCCAGATCCTACAACACTTAGAGATCTATCATCGTCAACAAATATTTGTTTGGTGTTACATTCATGCATAGTAGAAAACATGGCTTGATCCTTAGCCATATGATAAGATGCTCCAGAATCAATGAGCCATGCAATTGAAGCAGAAGAAGAAGATGTAGTATAAGAGTAACTAGAAGCACAAAGTGCATGTCCATGAGAGGTAGATTCTGGAGATGAATCTAGGATGATGTGGTGCTTCTTCATTGCTGCTTCCAAGGCTGCCATCTTCTTAAAACACTTAGATTCATCATGATTATATTTCCCACAAAAAATGCAATGACGCTCAGTCTTCTTTCCTTTTTTCTTGGATCCTTAGTCATTTTTTAAAGAAGGAGCTGACCGAGAGGGTTTGGGACCCTTGTTGTTTGGCTTATTACTGTGAAAATTCTATTTCTTGGGAGGCTTGGACTTTTCTTTCTGTTGGGACAATAAGGCTTTCCCAGATGTAACTGCATTGTTAATTATTCCAAGATGAATGAGCTTATCTTGCTCTGTAATTAAGGAATCACAAAAGGATTCAAGACTAGGCTCTTGATAGCTAGCTGCAGTCAAGGATTCTTTCATGGAGTAGAATGTAGATACAAAAACAGAATATGCAGGTCCAAGTTTGGAAAGAATATGATAAATACATTGTTTGTATTCTTTCTCAATCTTGCATTCTGCACATATGAGTTTAAGAGTTTTATACTTAGATAAATAGTCTTGAATGCATGAAAAATCATTTGGATTCAAGGAAATCAACTCATTCTCAAGTTGATGACCTTGAATTTCATTTTGTTTACCAAACATAGATTCCAACTTTTCTCAAGCTAAATGACCAGGTTCATCAATTCCAAATATGTGGAATCACAAATCAGTAGAGATTGACATACCAATCAATCCACGAGCTTCATTACATCTATTTGCCCATTTAATTTTCTGATCATCATCAGTGGGTTCTGTTTCTTTCCCTGAGGTTATCCTGAAAAGTCCCCTACTTCACAGAACATCCTCCATACAAGATTTGCATAAGAAATAGTTAGAACTTGTAAGTATAATATCACAAGGGGCGGCCATACTGTAAAATAATGGCTAAAAGAACATAAACTATCTGTCTGGATGCAAAGAGCTAAAAAAAAATGCGGTTTTAAAGAAAATGACACTAAAAACTGATTTTGGATGATGAAGTTATTCTTGACCAAAGAAAATGTTGAAGATGTCCCCAATAGTGACGTGGCAGCTATTAACTTGACCAATTAAAAAAAAGAACCCCCCTCTTCCCAAGATCAACCTTTGACAACCACTTTACAATAAAGTTGCTTTGAAATGAATCACTTTTGTAGAATAAGTGAGGTTCACTTTTACAATAATGTTACTTTTAAATAGTGCGGCAATAAATTAAAAGACTTAAGTGACTCACTTTTTATTTTATTTTATTTATGTAAGATGCACTTTTACAATAAAGTAACTTGAAAATAGATATTGCATGCACTAAAAAGTAGCTTAATAAGACTTGAACTCAAGACCTATTAAGGAATAGAACAACTTTGGACCAAGTGAGCTAAGTTTAAAAGGTACATAAAAGAATGGAAAGATGAAGGGGGATTTTTTTTTTAGTCTTCTTTCTCATTCTCTGTGCTTGTCTTTTTTTTACAAATCACAAAAAAAAACGAAAAAACGAAAAAACAAAAACAAATTTTTTTTTCCACACAAAGGGGTTAGATCTTGGTTAGCTTACCCGAAAAGTCTACGTTTTCAAGTTTTCTCGCTGTTTCTGATTTGTTGTGATCGCAAAAGCTGCATGGCAAAGAGCATACGTAGAAAAAAAACTTTCATTTTCTATTTTTGATTCACCGCGATCGAGCAAGGTGCATGGCAAAGAGCATACGCAGCCAGGGAAGGAAACAATCCGAGACTAAAACTGTTGGAGACATTTACCACCATACACACTCTTTTTGGTCAAATTGGCCTATTTAAACCACTATCCTAAGTATTATTGACATTAATTGACATCATTGGAGCATTAAATGTCATCATCCAGTCTCACCCATGCCTATCTTTAGTCAAGGAGGCTAACTTAGCCTTCTCCTACATTCGGGGAGGCTAACTGGAGCACTTTGGGGGTGATCTGAGTGATATTAATGCACCTAATTGCTAACTGGTGGTTACAATAAATTAAATAGGTCATTTAAGGTGCCTCCTCTCATTAAATATACTATTTAATGATTATTTAATGAACTGGAGTCAACAGGGGTGCCTCCACCAACTTCTGATGTGCAGTTCAACTTCAGTTAACCTCATTGGGGTTCATTGGAGTCAGTGTAGTGCTACCTATTGATGGTTGGTGAGCTGTGACATGTGTCTGATCTCTTTCAATTGAGACTCAGTCATTTATTGCACTTCGACTTCAGTTAGGGTTAGTTGAGTCAATTAGGGTTTTGATCAGTGGTTAACTGAGTGTGGACCATGGCTTACAGTCAGTTAAGCTAGACTCACTCATTCAATTCGAATGACCTCCTAAGGAATTCGAATTGTCTCTTCATTCATGCTTGTAGCATGACATTGTAATTGTAATCATTCATTATTTATGTGAATACAAAGCGGCTACCATTCCTGTAGACCGATTACACCATTTCATGAGTTATTTGTTGATGAATCTTTAATGAGATTGATGCTTTGTTCCTAGATCAATATGCAAGATTAATATGGTATCAGAGCTTACGGTAGGACGAAGCTCTATCTCTCAAAAACAAGCTTTTTGATAGATTTCTGCATGAAATTTGAGCAATAGCTCAAAAATCCAACAATGCACAAGAAGCCAAGGCTTACCACTTAATACCCTAAGTAAAGAACTTGTTGATCAAGCTTACTTGATTGACTATGCTGGGTGTGATGAAAGCCTAAAATGTGCAAGCTGTCCGACCTTATATTGCCCTTTCTGTTTTGATTTTTAGGTTTCTACAGGTGAAGCATTCGCTCGAGCACATCCAGATGGCCTCCTTAGTAGATCTCTTGACTCCATATAATTTCCACTCATGGAAAGGTGATTTGGAGATTCAGCTGCACTCCAGAGGACTTTTTAGAGTCACCATGGACATTGAAGATGAGCCTGGATCCGCCATAGAAAAATCAAGATTCTTGAACAAGAAGGTTGAAGCCTTTGGTTTCTTGTGCCTCTCTATTTCCCGAGACCTTCTCTTCCATCTTGCGGGATTGAAGACTCCGAAAGAAATATGGGAGAAATTGGAGACTCTATATGGAAAGCATGATGACCTAAGGGTTTACCAGCTCGAAAATGAACTCATGTCTCTCCAGCCCTCCAATTTTGAGACTCTGAATGATTTCTTCACAAAGTTCAAGCATACTATTTTTCTCTTGAAGGAATTCAAAGTGGAGAAGGAGTATGATCAGCTCATCCTCACCATACTCTCCAAACTTGGGGCTAATTATTAAGTTTTTGTTTCTACATTCCATGCGGGGAAGCTCACAACCCCTGGATGGAAGATGCCTACACTCAATGCCTTCATTGAGTCCCTAACAAGTGAACATGACAAGCTTGTCCAGATGGGGATCATACGATATTCCCGTGATCAAGCCATCCATGTCTCAGGGCCCAAATATTTGAAGGGTAAAGGAAAGCAACAAAAGAATAAAAAAACTAAATTTGATGCTCCTAAACCTAGAGTTGAAAATCGGCAGCATGATGAGTCTTTCGGCTCAAGGAAGAACAAAGGAAAAGGGTACCATGGCAAGGAAAAAGTCAAGTGTTCTTATTGGGAAGGGATTCCACCCTAAACATGCCTGCATGAAGAAGAAGCTTGATGAAGCAACCTCTCTCCTTGAGAGAAATCACATCAATCTTCTGGAGAGCTTTCGGAGGAGAGATCAACAAGATCGGGAACCACAACATGAAAAAGGTCATGCCATCATGGAAAGCACTTCGAGGTCCAAAGCACTGTTGATTGATTCTGGAGCTTTGAACCACATCATGGCCGAAAAAGACTCCTTTTCATCCTTGGAGACTGGCAAATCCATCCCCATCCACATGGGAGACGACTCCACCATCATTTCAGAAGGACAAGGTACTGTTGATCTTGAAAATGTTTTTTTTTTCAAATGTTTTGTATGTACCGTCTCTGGCATCAAATCTCCTTAGTGTCTATTAGATGACACATATAGGAGTGCTTAAGAGAGTTTCTTTCAGCCCAAATGATGTTGAAATAATAGAAATTGCATCCGAAAAAATCATTACTAAAGGCCTTGCAAACCATCATGCAAAAGCCTATGAGTTCTCTTACTTTGTTGCGAATGCAAAGCTCACCACTCTGCTAACTCATGGAAATGAGGTTAGTAGGCTGTGGAATGAGAGGTTTGGCCATCTTAATTTCAAATATTTGTAGTAATTACATAAAAACTCCATGGTTGAAGGCCTCTCGGTCATCAAGGCAACCACGGGAATTTGAAAGGGTTGTGTGATTGGAAAACAGCCTGAGCACAAGTTCGATCGAGGGAAGGCAAACCGAGCTACATGCATATTGGGGTTGATACATTCTGATATTAGCGGTCTGATGCCTATCACATCCATGAATGGATCAAGGTATCTTCTTACTTTTATTGATGATTTTTCAATGTAAACATGGGTTTTCTTTCTCAAAAAGAAGTCAGAAGTATGTGAAAATTTTTCTGAATTGAAGGCCATGATCGAAAATGCCTCTGGGCTTAAGATCAAGATCTTGAGATCCGATAATGGATGGGAGTATGTTAGTAATGAGTTTCTGTACATATGCTCCTGAAGTGGTATTCAAGTCCAACATTCAATTCCCTACACTCCCCAGCAGAACGGAGTAGCGGAAAGGAAGAATCGGTCTCTCAAGGAAATGATCACCTGTATGTTGGAATCTAAGAAGATTGCTGCAAATTTGTGGGTTGAAGCCATGCATGCTATAGCATACATTTGGAACAGGGTGCCACATTCATCCATGAAAGGGAAGACCCCTTTTGAAGCATACTTCGGACACAAGGTGGATGTGTCGAACCTATGGGTGTTTGGGTCCATTCAATGGGCCCAGATTCTGCTTGATAAAAGAAGGGCTTTGCAACCGCAAAGCATAGAATGTCTGTTTATTGGGTATCCTGATGAATCTAAAGGTTTCAAGCTACTAGATATCAATACCAAATAGATCATCATTGAGAGAAGTGTCAAGTTCGATGAGCCTCTTCAGGAGGTGGAACTAGTGAAGGAGAAAACTGCTGAATTTCCTTCCTATTCTACTGAATATTTGGATGATGAAATTGGGGGTGATGACATTGATTTGGATCCTATGATTTCTGATATCAGTGTGCAATAATAATTAGATGCTGAATCAGAACCTGAAGTGCAAAATCATCTTCCTACATGGGACCGACAGACACTCTCCTCCGTAGGAGACAACATTGGAAATCCGGATGATCCAAGGAGAACCCGGTTTGATTTCCAAAGAGCAGATATTGTGCTCTCTTGTCCTGATAATTTGCTGTCCTAAACTTGATATTTGATGATTATTTTAGATCCAAAATCCTACTACCATTCTCGGAAGGATCCAAGATGGCAAGTTGCCATGGATGAAGAGATGAATTCTTTTTAGAAAAACACTACTTGGGAGCTAGTTTCTCTTCCTCCGAGAAGGAAATTGGTTCAATACAAGTGGGTGTTTCGGACCAAGGTTGCTGCTAATGGAAGCACCTACAAATATAAGGCAAGGCTGGTGGCAAAATTTTTCTCTCAGGTCCAAGGAGTGGACTACCATGAGACCTTTGCACCAGTTGCAAAAATGGACTCCATCCGCCTTGTTTTGGCAATTTCAGCATCCAAGCACTGTTAAGTGCATCACATGGATGTTAAGTCAGACTTTCTACATAGATATCTTCATGAGGAGATATAAATGAAGCAGCTTGAGGGCTACATCACTGATCCATCTTTGGTTTGCAAGCTAAAGAAGTCACTATACGGGTTAAAACAGGCCCCAAGAGAGTGGTATTCCAAGATGGATGCCTTCCTTCTCTCGCAAAGCTTTCGGAGGTGTAGATCAGATCCAAATGTGTATTTACAGCAGTATAATAATAATCTAATTATAATTTTTTTATATGTTGATGACTTACTGATCACAGGTAGCACAGTTGCCTCCATTTCAACCATCAAAACTGCTCTCCACAATGCCTTTGAAATGAGTGATTTGGGGCTTCTAAAACAATTTTTTGGGGCTCGAAATTGAGAAAAATTATGATGGGATTATGGTCACTCAGTATAAATACATTTCAGACCTATTATTCAAGTTTAACATGGCTGAATGTAGGCCTGTACCATTCCCTTTCCTTTCAGGGATCGGCCTTGAAGAAGGAAAAAACACACCTCCCATGGACTGCACTATCTATCGACAGCTGATTGGTAGCTTGTTGTACTTGACACATTCTCAGCCTGATATTTGTTATGCCATGAATGATGTATCAAGATACATGCAGCAACCTCACGATATTCATTGGAAGGCAGCGAAGAGGATCCTTTAGTATATTCAGGGAACTAGGACCTATGGCATTCACTATGCTCTAGACTTCGAGCTAGAGCTGGTTGGATACATAGATTTCGATTGGGTGGGTGATTCTATTGATCAGAAGTCTAATTCTAGATATGTATTCATGTTTGGTGGTGGCCCCATTTGCTGATCAAGCAAAAAGCAGGCTGCCATAGCACTATCTTCAGTAGAGGCCGAGTATCGAGGAGCGGTGAATGCTTGCATCCAAGCAGTTTGGTTGCAAGGCATTCTTTCAGA
>LPNX010050204.1:433486-445740 GCA_001517045.1 Pseudotsuga menziesii
ACTTGAGGCTACTGCATATATATCTTCTCAGTGATATCTCCATTCAAAAAGGCACATTTTACATCCATGTGATGTACCTCCCATTGCCTTGAGGCTGCAATGGCTAGAGCTAGCCTGATGGAGTCCATTTTTGCCACTGGGGCAAAGGTCTCATTGTAATTGATGCCATGAACCTGTGAGTAGTGTTTAGCTACCAATCTAGCCTTGTACTTTAGTGGTGAACCATCAGCATCAAATTTGGTCTTATAGACCCACTTACACTATACTAGTTTTCTCCCTGGAGGAAGATCCACTAGCTCCCATGTGTTGCTCTTCTGGAGTGAACTGAACTCCTCCTTCATGGTAGCTTGCCATCTTGGATCTCCTACTGCTTTTTCATATGTTTGAGGATCAGACTCCACCATCAAATATCATTTTTCAGCAAACATAGGATCCTTCATGCACAGACCACTCTCAAATTGAGATCTAGTCCTCCTTGGGTCATTGGGATCCCCAGCTAGTTCACCTGCTGCATGTAGTGTCTTGGCTGCCCATTTAGGCCTTGTGGGGCTATTTGGGACTGCAATAAACTCATCTCCATCAGACAAATTAGAATCAGCATGTTCAACAAACTCTTTACTTACTTCTTGAGGTTCAGGTGGTGAAGAGGCTTCACCAATTTCCACTTCTGCAAGGGGTTCTTCTTCAAACTGAACACAACTTTCAATGAAGGCTTTGTTTGTGCTCAATTTTATTGACTTGTACCCTTTTGAATCTTCAGAGTATCCAACAAAAAGACACTCTTGGCTTTGGGGCTGCAAAGCCTTCCTCTTCTCTGTCGGGATTCTAGCCCATGCCTTTGAGCCAAAAATCCTGAAATGGGTCACTTCTGGCTTGTGCCCACTCCATGCTTCGAAGGGAGTCATGCCATCAAGCTGTTTGTGAGGCACCCTATTCTGAATATAGGCTACATAGTTGATAGCTTCGGCCTAGTACCTTGGTGGCAAAGTTTTGGCCTCCATCATGCATGTTGCCATCTCCTTCAGTGATCTATTCTTCCTCTTAGCAACACCATTTTGCTGTGGTGTGTAGGGGATAGAATGCTGCATCTGAATACCTACATTTGCACAATAGTTAATAAACTCAGACTTGACATACTCACCACCATTGTCAGATCTGAGGATTTTGAGTTTCCTTCCACACTGGTTTTCAACCAAAGCCTTAAAGACTTTGAATAGGCCAAAAACTTCAGACTTGTGTTTCATGAAGTGAACCCAACAATACCTGGAAAAATCATCAATAAAGGTCAATGCATATTTGGCCTGACTCATGGACATATGAGGGAATGGGCCAGCAACATCACTGTGAATCAGCTCGAGGGGTGAAGAGGTTCTCTCATGACTAGCTTTCTCAAACTTATGCTCTGGGTGTTTTCCTACACCCTCGTCAGAATTGCCCCCAGTCCTAGACTGAGCTACCTGGTAACAGACTAGGTGCCTCCACTCTCCTGGAGAGTGGCAATAGCCCTTACATCTGACCTACTCGTCAAAATGGCCAGCACTCACATCTGACATGGGAGGAACCTAATCCTTTAGCCATGAAAGAATGGCTCAGCCCTTATATCTAACCTACTCATCAGAATGGATAGCACTCACATCTAACATGGATGAACCTAATCCTTTAGCCATGCCAGAATGGATCAACCCTTATATCTGAGCTACTCATCATAATGGCTCTTTCAGTCTTAGACTAAGCATTCCTGGTAACTGACCAAGTACCTCCATTCCCAGAATGGTAGTCAGAACTCATATCTGACATGGAAGGAACCAAATCCTCTCACCATGACAGAATGGCTCAGCTCTTACATCTGGCCTACTCATAAGAATGGCTATGGGACTCATCACTTTCCCTTGGAGGAAACCTCTATCTGGAGAACACCAAGCTTCTCCCTGAAGTACTTGAACTTCACCCTAGCCAATGGCTTCATCAACACATTAGCTATATGTTCCTCCATCGCAACATACTGGAGCTTCACTGCTCCCCTCTACACCATATCCATGATATAGTAGTACTTGATCTCAATATGCTTCGACTTGTCATGGAACATTGGATTCTCTGACAACTTCACGCAACTTTGGTTGTCACAATGTATACACGTATCATCCATCTGGAGATCAAATAAATCAGACAATAGCTTTCGCAGCCATACTGCCTCACAACTAGCTGAACAAGCTATGACATACTCTGCTTTAGCTATACTCAGTGTCACACAGGATTGCTTCTTGCTAAATCAGGAGATCACACTTGATCCCATATTGAAGCAACACCCTGAAGTGCTCTTCCTATCGATGGCACTGCCTACTCAATCTGAATCAACATAACCCTCTAGTTTAATCTTCTGATTCGCATCGTACTTGAGCCCATAATCAACTGTACCCCTCAGATACCTCAGAATATGCTTTGCAGCAATCAAGTGAACATTTCTTGGATTTGTCAAGAACTGGATCAAGGTGTTCACAACAAAGCAAATGTCTGGTATCGTGTTCGTTAGGTACATCAAGGACCTAATCATTTGATAATACATTGTAGCATCAACTGACTCTAATGAAGCATCACTCAATAGTTTCAGGTTCGATGCCATAGGTGTGGCCATAGCCTTGCAGTCCATCATCCCAAACCTCTTCAGGATCTCTAATGGATACTTCCCTTGTCCAAGGAAGATTCCATCTGCATTCTGCCACATCTCCATACCTAGAAAATAATGCATCATACCCAAGTCCTTCATCTTGAACTCGACAGCAAGCTTTCTCTTCGTATCAGCAATCAACCCATCCATACTTGTCACAAATAGATCATCTACATACAGTAGAAGCATCACTGGGTTGCCATCTTCAACCTTGTAGTAAAGGTTGGAATCTGCTTTACTCTTGGCAAAGCCCAAACTGGATAGAAAGCTATCAATTCTGTCGTACCATGTCCTGGGTGCCTATTTCAAACCATATAGGGCTTTCTTCAATCTGCACACATGAGACTCCCTATCATGTGTCTCAAATCTGAGTGGCTGTTCTACATACAATTCCTCTTCTACTACACCATTCAAGAAAGCAGTCTTGACATCCATCTGGTGTATCTTCCATTTCATCACTACACCTAGAGCAAGTACTGATCTGATGGAAGTGTACCTGTCTACAGGTGCAAAGGTTTCTTTATAATCTATTCCTTCTTTTTGAGAGAAACCCCGAGCCACAAATCTTGCCTTGTTTTTTTCAAAGCTACCCTCTGCAGCATGCTTGATCTTGTAGATCCATTTAGAAGTTACAACTGAATTCCCTTCTGGTCTTGGGAAAACATCCCAAACATCATTCTTCATGATCGATTGATATTCTTCGATCATAGCATCCTTCCATTGTTTCCGTTCTTCCGCTTCTTCATAACTGGAAGGTTCTTTATCAATGAAATTACATAGTAATGCTACATACTCAGAGCAGGATCTGGTCCTCTTTCTTTCTCTGTGATTCTCTTCTGGAGCCCCATATCTTTTCGCACCTTGGATAAGTTCTCATACCCAATCAGGTTTCCTTTTATGAGGATTCTTCTCCAGAGGTGGATCTACAGGTCTTTGTGGTTCTTCAAATTCTCGATCTTCTTCTTGAGCTTCTTCGTTCATGGTTGTATCATGAACTATGGGTGCTTCTGCTTCTTCGGATTCTTTAGCAGGTTTCTTTCTGGATTTGTGGTAAGCTATGTCTTCATCAAATGTGACATCCTTCCTGATGTCAATCTTCTTGAATCCTGGGAAGTATATTATGTAAGCCTTTGAGCTTTCAGAGTATCCCACAAATATACCCTTCTTTCCCGAAGGATATAATTTAGTCCTCTTCTCCTTTGGAATGTGTATGTATACTGGACAACCGAATATTCTCAGATGGCTGACTTTTGGTTTCTTGCCGGAGAATACTTCTTCAGGAGTCTTGTTCTCGAGTACTCTATGTGGAGTACGGTTTTGTACATACACCGCTGTTCGGGCAGCTTCCACCCAAAGATGCATAGGAAGGTCTTGATCATGAAGCATTACTCTTGCAGCTTCCATGATAGTTCTATTCTTCCTTTCCACAATCCCATTTTGTTGTGGATTATAAGGGGTGGACAACTCCCTCTTAATCCCTGATTCTTTGCATAGCTCTTTGAATTCATTTGAAGTGAATTCTCCGCCATTATCTGATCGAAAAGTCTTAATCTTCTTTTTAGTGTGATTCTCGATTAAGGCTTTGAGTTCCTTGAGCTTGCTGAATACTTCGTCTTTGTTCTTCATGAAGTAAATCCATGTCTTCCTAGAAAAATCATCAATAAGGGAAACATACTATGCATACCTGCTTAGTGAGTTTGATGACATAGGTCTGCATACATCAGAGTGGATGATTTCCAAGATTCATTTTGCTTTGCTTTCACTTCTTGGAAATGTCTTCTTTGTATTCTTTCATTTCTCACATCCCTTGCAGACATCATCATGTTTTGCTTGGATTTATGGAAGACCTTCAACAACATTGCTTGCAATAGGTAGTGCTCTGTAATGCACATGTGCAAGCCTTCTATGCCAAAGTTCACTTCGCTCTACTGTGTCATGGACCAAGGCTTGTTCTGAATGACCCTTTAATTTGTACAATCCTCCTTCTTGTTCTCCAATCACCACAGCATCATCGATAGTCTTTCCTTTTGGCCACATGATGAATTGACCATCTATGAATGCAACCCACATTCCTTTTGCATCTAATGCTGATATGGAGAGTAGGTTCTTCTTGAGTCCTGGCACAAACAATACTTCCTTCATTGTTAGAGACTTTCTAGAGTCTAGTTTATATGAAGATTCCCCACTACCTTTTATTGGATATTGGTAGTCATCTCCTAGCTTCACCTTGTGAGGTGATTCATGTTTTGACAGTCTCACAAAGGATTCCTTGAATCTTGCCATATGTTTGGAAGCCCCGCTATCTATGAGCCAATCATTTCTTCCATGAGTAATGTTTCCTATGAGAGCATAAATCAAAACATATTCATCCTCGCTTGAAGAATCTTCACTTTCATATCTGGTTCTTTTCTTGGATGGTTCATCATCCTGTGCAGCATGAGCATGATGTCTTCTTTTGTTGCTCCTTTTTGTTAGTTTTTGTTTCTTAGGAAAATTCTTTGCATAATGTCCTGCTTCATCACATGTATAACATATGACTCTAGACAAAACTTTTCTAGTGTTATCTTTGTGATAGTGCTTACCTCTAGGGTGATGAGATCTTCTTTTGGTTGACTTGGAGTGTACCACGAGAGCTTGATCTTCACTTCCCATATTTTCTTCTCGAGCTGCTATTCGAGCTTCTTCTTGAGAACACTCTTCCCATAGTCTATTGAACTTGACTAACTTCTTTCTAGCACAGATTCCTTGGATGAAAGAATCCCATGACCTAGGGAGGCCATTCAAGGTAGTCATCACAATCTTTGCATTTTCCTCTTCTTCATCTACTACTTCTAGTTGTTCCTTGATCTGAGAAACTCTTGTGAAGTAAGACTGGATTGTTTCTGCATTTTGAATCTTCACATTCTTCAGTTGGTTTCTCAGAGTCATCTTTCGGTTTATGTTCTTCCCTTCAAACAATTTGGTTAGGGCATCAAACATAGCTTTAGGTGTCTTTAGGGAGGACACCTGTGGTATGAGATGATCCTTGATAGAATCAGTAATGATTCTCTTTGCCATAACCAACTTTTTCTTATGCAAGGCCTTAGCCTCATCTCCCTCTAGAACTAGAACCTCCTCATGGATGTAGGAGTCTAACTCATTCTCTTCCAGGACCAGGGAGATCCTATACTTCTAAGCTCAAAAGTTATCATCTCCCTCAAGCTTTTCATCAAGATTGGTATGATGAGACATCTTAACTGAGAACCTCAAATGGAAATACAAAAGATTTTATATTTTACGAGGTCAAGAATTAGGGGATTTTTGGGGTCTAAAATGGGCCTCCTAAGGAAAATAATAAAATAATAGTTAAAATAATAAAATAATGGTTAAAATAATAAAATAATATTAATTAATTTTGGAGGAAGAAAGAAAAAAACTACTTTTTTGTGTTCGTATTTTCGACATATCTCCCTGTGCTTTTACTCAAATTTCGATCAGGAGAGCTCGTTGGATGCAGAATCAAATTCTGCATCCAATGAGTACCCACACTGCATACTTTTGACGGACCCCGCTACCCCAAAAATAAGAAATACCTGAAAAAAATGTGATGATGACATCTTGTTTTTGGGGTAGCGGGGTCCGTCAAAAGTATGCAGTGTGGGTACTCGTTGGATGCAGAATTTGATTCCGCATCCAACGAGCTCTCCCGATCGAAATTTGAGTAAAAGCACAAGGAGATATGTCGAAAATACGAACACAAAAAGTAGTTTTTTTTAATGACAAATATGCCAATTCAACCATTATGGTTGACTTATTTTATTGAAATTCTATTGGTTCTTGAATTCCAACTCACAAAAACTTATTTTGGCACGTTTTCTTATAAGGCCCATTTTAGACCCCAAATTTCCTCTAATGATGTCGGATCTGAATTTTGAGCTGAAATCTTGCAGAGCTGGTTCGGGAGCAAATTAGGGTTTTTCTTTTTCGAAGTTCTATCCAATCAAATGATTTGAAATTGATCCCTAACTTTGATTTTGGGGAGGAGATCAATACAGGCCTGGGCTCATTGAAAAATTTCTCTTCTGTGAAGAGCCCTAATTTTCAGCAGTAGTGTCGGGTCCAAAACTGAAAAACCTAAGAAATGGATTCTGCTTCAATGGAAAGATGCGCCCTAAGGAGGAGAGTTATTCCACCTTAATTTTACTGAAAATATGTGGAGAGAGATCCACAAAGTAGGAATCCCTAGTTCCCGCAGTTGCACATTGTTTTTTTCTCAGGTTAGCTCTGATACCATGTTAGTTTTTTGATATTCAAGCTAGCATTATGTTAGGATCTTTAACTGAGAGAACAACAAGTACAACAATCAAACACAAGAGACAATGAACACAGTGTTTTTCCTCAGGGAAACCATAAATGGAGAAAACCTCGCAACTTCCTGAGAGATAGAATCAACACAAAAGGTAAAACCACAAAATAGTAAGATGCTCTCCCGATAGCAGTAACCTTCTTCTTGTCTAGCTCCAATGTCTTCTCCTTCCTCAACTATGCGCTACACTTGAGTGTGTTTGTGATGTGTGCTAAATAGAGAGTCCAGCTCTCTATTTATACTAATCCCGGCATGACTAAAACCCTACTAGGTCCGACCTCTCCTAGGAGAGTCTAATAACCCTAGTGCCCCGAAATTGCGGGGACTTTAACCCTTAGACAATAGGAGGGTTACCCACAATGACTTCACATGACTTGTTTACATTATTGATTCTCCCGATCGGAACATCGGGGCATGACATAACATGATAACATCTCAGAATAAAAATCTGGTTACAATAGATAAGAAATACAAGTGAATACATTTTGAAGTTACAATTACGTCAACATCAGTCACAGATCATTAACAGAGAAACAAAAATGATCACAAACAGCTGAAATATATACTTTTTATTAAACTAAAGCAAAGTTTACAATGCATTTTTCTCCCCTCATCTTCAAAACAAAAGAGGTATTTATATGATGATTACAATGGAGATCAGGTTGACCACCTCTTGCTAAAAATAGAGGTTCATTAATGCTGTAAAAACTACCCATCAAAACAGGAACGAATTTAGAAAACAACCAACCACGATTTTCTCCCAAATGACTTTGATTTTTGTGAAAATTCCTCCTAGTGATTGAAATGGGCCTATTCTGCACAAAACCCATGTGCCATAATTTTCAATTTCACTTCGGTTTGCCCGCAAATCTAGCTCGAAAATCAACTGTTTGTTAAAAACATGTGGTTTGTATGGGCGTTTGGATGAACGTTCGGATGAACTATAACTAAAATTTGTTCATAAATCCAGATTTTGAGCGGATTTTCTGCTAGTTTGTTGGCCACGTTGAAGGATGAGTACTGGGTTGTTGAACTGAATGCTGGATTCCTGGAGCTGGCCCCCCTCACGTGAACCATTTCATTGAATAGATTGCATGTGTGTTAAATGATGCGTATAAGCCGATCCATGATGTGCATGTCCGTGATCCTGCATACAAAAAACATGAATATTGTTAATTTAAAACATTGTTACAAACAAACTAACAAATTGTTTCAAGAATCAAACCAAAATTATATTAAAGCGTGGTTTGTTTTATGGTTTTTAATAAGGTTTAAAATATGTTTTATATTTATTTGTTTTATGTGATGTTTATTTTAAAAGGATTAGTATATATTTAAATAATAATAATAACTGTTTTAATATTTACTTAATGGTTTATTCATTTAAATTTGAAACAATGTTAAAGACATATTATTAACTCAAGTTTTTAATTTGTATATGCAAATATCATGGAACCAACAAGAATTAGAGAACAAAGTTAAATCCAGGCAGTAAAGCAATAAGAAACATGTTATTAAACTTAGTGCAAAACTTAGGACCGAAAGAAGGGGTTAAATGGAGGGAAGAACGTATATTATTTGCAAAATACTACATTTAATACATAAAAATACCATATTTGTCTTATTTTACATTTACAAGTTTTTAATTGATAAAACAAAGTAAAAGACAACGTTATTGAACATAGATGTATTAAATTACGGTAAATAGGTCAGAAATTAGTGTAAATAAGACCATTATAAAAGACAATTTCGGTGCCCAACAGAGTCCATCCTCACATGTTTTATGAACCTGAGAAAGGAGAGGTTCATTCCCAGAAAAGGGTCCTTCAGCTTAATTTTATGAGTCCGAAGAAGGTAAACTTAGTCCTCGTTTCATGTTTAGAGAGTCTGAAATGACTAAGAAGACTCCATAATGGATTTTTTCATAAATATAGTTCCCAAGGTCCAAATAAGTATAAACTGATACCTAAGATAACTCTTTTAGTCATGATGAACTAGAGTATACGTTTTTCATAAATGAGTTTAAACGATCCGAAAAAAGGGGTAAACTATCACCGAATAGACAACCTTTCAAATACTTTTACAAGCGTAAAATAATTAAGTTTGCTTGGAAATATTTTCATGTTTAGGGAGCCTAAAAAGAGCTTAAAGGTGACTCCATGGAGGTTTTTCCTTTTCATAATCCATTTTAACGAGTCCAAAAAGGAGGTAAAAGCATACTCAATACCTTTTCACTAGATTTGTAATGATCACGCCAAGGGTATAAAAGGCGCTTGGTACTTTTTCAACTTTAGCTAGAGTGTGAAAAAAGTAAAAAAGAAACTCGTTTGCAACAAAAAATGCACAATAATGCCCTGAAATCCTCAAAAATGACGTTGAAACATTTTCACTGTGAAAACTATAGGAAAAACATAATGAAGACCCATAACATTTAAATATTCCACTAATTATTTTCAATTAAAAAACAATAACAACATATAAATAGTGAAATAGTAAAAAAATTTAACCATTGTGTTTTTTACCATAGAGTTAGAGTGAAAATTGTGTTTAGGAGAGGAATTTGCGATGGAGATTTTAGGAGTTCCAAACACCCATTCATCGATTTATTAGAAGTAGGTAATAGCCAACACCTTGCCCTTCCTTTTCATAGTTGAAAATTTCATTTTCATCATGCTTTTTAAGTGTTTTAGGAGGATTTTTCAAGGGGAAGAGCACGCCTAGGGCGACTTTATTCTCCCTTTCAAGAGGTGCGTCGATGCACTCCTTGAAAGTGGAAAGAGCGTCAGGGGCCCTCTATCTCCTAGGAGAGACTACGTCATTGCTCTGTTCCCTTAGGGAAAGAGCGTCAACGATCGTGGCCCTCCTTAAAACCAATCTTAATTATGAAATTTCAAGATTTTTTTCAATGTATAGGATCTAATGATTACCTTATGGATGTCCCACAGGTATTGGACCCAAAAATGGTGATTTGGAAGGAACGTGAGCATGATCTAGATGATGCCCAAGTGACCAATGATCCTATGATTGTGAGGGAACTAAGGGAGTGTGGGCTTCTAAAATACTTTAGGGTGTTGGGCATGAGAGCCCATGTACATTTGTTGGATCATCTGATAAGAATGTCAGATCCAGACCAGCAACATTTCCAGGCTGGGACCCACGTTCAGATGATTGATGTCGAGGACATCTACTTTCTGATCGGATTATCCCAAAGAGGGAGCTTGATATCACTTACAGGTCCTAGAGGAGGGGATATGTTCATTGATGACATTATAGAGGAGTACTGTGTAGTTGAGACAAGGTCTCAAAGGGGGAAAGATCCTGATAAAACATATTGTGGACCAACCATTGAGTACTATGGCCTTAACCATAGAGAAGGTAGCAGGTAGCCGAGTTCCTCATTAGACTACCTGAGCACACATGTTGTATCCGTTGGAGTGCATGGATCCAACCATCTTCAACTGGAGTGAGGGTTGCTCGTAATCCTCAAGGATCACCTCATAAAATGTCGACTGTTAAAATATGTAATGATGACTTATGTGGTATGTTGGTAAAATATCATTTAAAGGCATAAATTAACTCTAATATTATAAAATAGAGTTATCACACATGCATCATATTAATTATATCCTTTTTAACCATTCTCTATATAAAGAGGTGGAAATTCATTTATCCCACATGTGTTATGGGATGTATTGTAATCCAAACCTCTTGGTATATAAGAGAGGTGAAGGAGACCCTTTTGGGTATGTGTTGATTGTAGTTCATCACACATCACATGTTGTGTATGTCATTTGTACACACATGATTGGGTGATAGAGGTTGATGTGATGCATATGCGAGGATGCCATGTAATCTTGGAGATCTATTTTTATAATAATGGAAGATGCAACCCTTCCCGTGGACGTAATCCATATTGGGTGAACCACGTATATCAGTGTTCTCTTGTTGTTCTCTTTTATCCAATTTTATTTCATGTTTTATGTTGGTTGATAGATAGAAAGATAGACTAGTAATGATTTCCATAGTTTATATTGTGTTATGATATTATTTCACATATTCACATATTCTAACATGGTATCAGAGAAGGTTGATATGCTCTAACTTCTTCGGTAATTTTTTTTATTTTCAAACAACATATGTTCATGATTTTACTTGAGCTTTTCATTTTTTGTGGTTTTGTGACCCGATCTATAATACCCATGTGGTAGTTTTTTAGATATGGGCTTTATTATACATATTTGAATTTTTTATTTGAAACTCTAACCCTTGTGGAGAAGTGTTTAATGTAAAATTGGGCGACGGATTTCAGATTTTTTTTAACACTTCCTATGTAGGTTTTTAAGAAATAAATTGCATATCTGAGTTCCTCTCCAAAAATACTCAATTTCAAAAAACAAATCATCTGATTTCGTGTTTGGAAAGTGAAGATATCACTAATTTAAAATTAGCCATTTTTTTTTCAGAAATTTTTCATACGGACTAAAAATATTGCAGAGCAAATATCTTTTGATTGAGTGCCTAGATTTCTATTCTATCCCCGATAATGGATGCAGCATGACTTCTGCAATTCCAAAAACAGGTATATTAAAACTTCTGAGAAATATTGACCGAGTTATGGTCATTTTAAATTTTCCATTTTTTTCTGCTTTCAGTTTTTTGCTGTAGAGTGACAGATCTGTCTTTTAGCAGCTGTTGGGCTTCGGTTTTGGTGAGAAAATTTAGTTTTTATTCATCTCTTATCTTGAAATTCTTGTCATGATCTTCTTGATCTCTTTGCATTAGGGTTTCTGTTCTTATTCATCATGTTTACAGAGATTGTCTTATTCTTGTTTATGTCTATAACCTTCTTTGTGTGGAAGATGTTTTGACATTTTCAGGAGCATGGATCTCTAGTATGGTAATGTTGACATCAAGAAAGGAACCTATGCTTAGGAATTGGTTGTTCAATGACTATATTTTCATATCTATAAGTGATATCATTGTTTTATTTGATCAATTGTTTTTACTCAATATTCTAACATGGCCTCTCTCTTCTAATAATGATAAGATGCTTCTATATGTGTTATCTTGTGATCATTATTTGCTTTATTTATATGTTATTGTTGACCTTTGTGTAAAATCAATTTCATAGTTTCTATAAGCAATCTCTTTATGATCATTATGCTCTTGCTAATTAATTTCTTGAGTAAAATAATTTTTTTGAATCTATGTGATATCATATTTTTGGCTTTTCATTAATTCTTT